>VDFB02143034.1:0-18164 GCA_007258455.2 Sequoia sempervirens | reverse complement strand
CTCTCTTGAAATGTTTTTTTTCCTTCTTAAGTTCCAATTGGCCATAGTATTTCCAGACCTTATTCTATCCACCTACCTCTCTAAGCACACCCACTAGGGTCAATCCTGGGAAGTTCCCCATTCTAGCAGCATAATATGTGACATAAGAGATCATGTAAAAGGTCTCGGTATCTTTTACTTTGGTAATTTGATTGTGAATTGCATTTGATACCATATGTCCCAAATCCAAGTACTATTTTCCATTAAAAATAATCTGAATAAACAGGAACATCCAATTCTTGAAAGCATTTGAATCTTCCTTTCCAAATGCCCTAGATAATAGTGTAATAATTTCACCTACTTGGGCTAAGAAATCTTACCTCTTAGGCTTTGTGGGAAGCTTCTTTATGGACTTCTTCTTAGCTTTTAACCATATCTTATTTATATACCTCTTGTTTCCCTCCATATTTTCTAGATATTGTTCCAATTCTTGAGCCCCAATCATGATTCTGAGGTTAGGATGGGGAGGAAAATCAAAGATTAATCTCATCATTCTTGGAGATAAGTCAATAATATCATTTCCCCAAGGATCAATACACTTTCTTTGAACTAGGTTGTATGCATATGCAGCTGCTAATATAAACTCAGGACATTGAACAACTATGGGAAACAAAGCTATATGTTCTAACCTTGTGTTAGAAATTTTCTTTGCTGTTGGAATGGTATCCTCTACAAACTTATCTTTAACAATCTGCTCCAAGTCAATATGGCCAACCAATGTGTCTATTATCTTCATTACTTTTGACTCAAACTTTGATGGCGCTGGATTTCCTTGATATTTATATTTCATTATCAGGGGAAGTCATTTTGGCTTCAACCTCTTAGGTCTTTGTCCCTTTTGTCCCCCTTATTCCTCTTATACCTCTTCAGTGCAAGTATCCTCTTTTGATGAAGACATTTAATAAGCCTACAACTAATTAATTTCATTAGACAAAAAGGAGCAATAGAAAGGGTTAGGCATCATATACATTTTACATTAAAACCTTATGATCTGAAAGAAGTGCTTTCCTACATGATATTTTTGTAACTTTCAGAGGTCGGGATCGGGAAAACACCTACAACATAACCATTACTAACCCTTCTTACCATACTATCAAATATCAGGATTGGGTTCAGGTTAAGCACTCAAAGTTTGCAAAAAGGCCTATCAGAGATCAAAATCAGAATTGCATTTTTCATTAGACCCTTAGAGAAAATCATACTGGAAGTCAAGATCAAGTTAGAACCCGACACTGGAACTCTACAAATGAAATTTTTTCAAGTTTTTCCCCCAGTTTCAATCTTGATGAGAGGTCAGCAGTTAGAATCGAGATAACACTTTGCACCAAAACTCTTCATGGGGTTGAGGGTCTAGTTCATTTCTGAGGTCTGATTCCAAAGGTAATTTAGAAATTGAAATTGAAACAACAGTCGACAATGGAACCCTACTCAAGGTAAAGGTTAAGGTTTCATTATGATTCTAATCTCTGACAAAGAGTTGGGTGTCGGGTTCGAGTTGGAACTTGACACCAGTCCAACCAATTGGGTCAATGTAGGGTTCTATTCTAATGTTTGATCCTAACCAAAGGTCAGAAGTCAAAGTTGGAACAATGTGAAGAACTTAAACTATGTGATGGTGCACCCTTTTGGTTTAGTCTTGAAACCTGATCGAGCAGCCTATGTGGAAATCGGAATAGGAACAATGATCAAATGAAGGTGATAAAATATTTTCTAATATTTAACATCAAACCCTTCGGGATCGAGATATTTCAAATGTTTGAACTCTAATAGTAAATTGACCCAATGCATTAATAAAAATGGCCACTTCGGGGATTAGAGACCAAAAAAACTAGGGTTTGAACATTAATTTGTGAAGATAGTGGTACAGAAAACCTAAGAAACTAGGGTTTCAGTGAGAACAAAGAAACTTGCATGTA
The DNA here is from genome assembly GCA_007258455.2 of Sequoia sempervirens. NCBI lineage: Eukaryota > Viridiplantae > Streptophyta > Pinopsida > Cupressales > Cupressaceae > Sequoia > Sequoia sempervirens. Next base: position 16,209 of record VDFB02143034.1, on the reverse strand, counting down.
GAAAAATGACATGCAAATAAAAACAAAACATGAACACCCCAAATAGAGGATCAAAACAAAGGAAACAAACAACAACAAGAAAAACCAAGAAAGCAGGCAACAACACGAAACAAAAATGAATAGAACAAGCAAGAACAAGTAAGCAATAGAAGCGAGAGTGAAAAAAAAGGAAGGAAAGAAAGAAACCTACCTCAAAAATCATGATTCTGAAATCCTCAACAATATGCAAACTCTCACTCGCCTCAATTCTCTGCTCTACTTTGGCTAGTTTCGTTGAGAACGCAAAAACAATAATGAGCCAAAACTGAGAGATGAAAGAATATAAACTGGTTCGTGCATGCGAAAAAAATGGCCATTAATGTGGAGTAGGTCAAGCCTCAGGATCAGGGTGAGAATCATTAATGAGCCATCACAAAGCACGAAAGGCAGGTTAGGAGTTGGGATTGGGAAGGAACTTGACACCAAAACCTTTAGCGAGTGTAAGGATCCGAGAAAGTTTTGAAGCCCAAACCTGACAGGAAAAAGGAAATACGGAGGCAGGAATCAGGATAGGGATGAAACCAAGAACAAGAACCTTGGGAAGGTTCTTGGTTCTGGTTTTGGTCCGAAGCCAAATTCTGAGACACAAAAGGAAAAACAACAAATCAGAGATTGGGATCAAGATGGAAATTGAAACTAGAACCTTGTAAATGTTTGGAGTGTCGGTTCCATTTCGAAACCCAATTTCGACCAGCAAAAGATGATGAACAAACAAAGATCAGAGTCGAGATGGGAACAGGAATGAGAACTTGCACTTTTTGAAGGTGCGAGGTAACAGTTCTAGTTCGATACCTGAATCCAACAAAGAAAAACAACAAAAGGAAGAAATGCAAGGATCAAAATTGGGATGGAACCAAGAACCCACACTTTTGAAGGTGCAAGGTGACAGTTCCGGTCCGAAACCCAACCTTGACAAAATGAAGAAAATAAAGACTTGGAAGAAAAAGACAACACCCAAAGCCAAAACAAAAACACCAAAGGAAAAAATAAACAAAGGGGGGCCCATTTTCACCAAAAACAAATTGGGGTGGTTATGCGAGGCATAACAGTAATCATGTGATATAATTATATATATGTATATATGTATATATTATGGATATAATTATATATACTAATATATATGTATATATTATGGATATAATATATATATTAATAATAGGGATGAACGCTAACTATCGAAATGTTCATGCGGCTGGGACTAGAGTTTCACCCAGGTGGAGCCCTATGAGAAGGGCTTCTTAGGGAGGTTTGTGTGGCTCTCAAAGTAGTGGTCTCTACAGCCGGGAGAAGGAAAGGCAAAGTCTTCAAGCAAAAAATAGTGGGAAGAAGTCATGTCAGGGTGGTGTTGGGGCTGGTTTGGACGGCAGAGAACCCTGTGCGCAACACGGTCAAGAGAATGGGCTCCCCAATGCTTATGCTACCAAGGGTGTTGGATTGGCTGAGGGGTTGATGGCTTTTGAGAACAAGACAACTGAACCCTTATAGATTCAGCAGCTCTCACCCAAGTCGTTGACATGCAAAGGAGGAGGGGGTTTTGTTTTACCTCCCTCATCTAGATCAGTCACAGTTGATTTAGATGATGAGATTGAACAAGAAGTGGCTTCCAATGAAAAAAAAATTATGGGCTAGGCCTGATTGGGAGATTTAGGGGATTCTAGCCAAGTTTGAATGATCTCAACCAATGGATTTTGAACCATTGGGAGCATTTTTTGGAAGGGTATGTTCAAATCTATCCCATGGAAAAAGTTTTTTTAATTGTTGTTTTTGAAAACGAACAAGATAGAAACAGGATCCTTTGTGACTATCACTAGGATTGGGAAGGAAAATATACCTTGATGTTAAAGCCATGGCATTCGGCTTTTAACCTAGCCACTGAATTCTTTGAGAGGGTCCCTCTTTGGGTGAGACTTCCTAACCTTCCTTTACAATATTGGTTTGATTCTTGCTTGGAGGCTATAGGAAACTCTTTAGGAATTTTTTTAATGGTGAATGAGGGATCTTCAAATCTTCTGCATTCAACTTTTGCTCAAATTTTAGTGGAGCTGGATGTATCTAAGGAACTTCCAGAAGAGATCCGGATAAAAAATTTGAAAGGTTGTTGGGTGAAGCCCCTAGATTATGAAGGAGTACTCTTTAGGTGTAGAATTTATTTTCAAATTGGATAATTGGATGCATAATGTGCTAAACAACAAACACATAAAGTTGCTACATGGTGGAAAGATTTTTCCCTCCAACACTATATAGTGGAGAAGAAGGAGAAGCAAGTGAGCTCTCATATTATAGGCAGAGAAGAAGGGATTCAGGTACCTAGATTTTTGGAACAAGTAGGGAAGGCTCTGGTGAATGATGGTAGTAGGGAGGAACAACAATAGGCTAGTGGTGGTTTGAAACAGGAAGGGATCCCAGTTGAGAACAGTGATAATGTTGTCCTCAACATTGCAAGGAAAAAAAAATCAATTTAAAATATAGTATTGACTTAGTCTTGAACCACGTATGAAAAGGGTGCTAATACATGAAAGGTGGTGCCAAAATCTATCGAATGTGGAAACCATTAGAAGTCTAAAACCTACGCCATGTCCAGTTAAAGCAATTTGATAAGCATGAAACTCGGTCAAAGCAAAGATGGCAGAAATTTGTGAGGGTAGTCAACTTGCAAATCAAATAGGAAACCTGTAGTAATGCATCATTGTGCCTTGACTCAGTAAGGGTCATGTTGTCGCAATAATGAAGTCGACTCATCCATTCTATGAAATTGGAAATAAGAGGATTGTTATGTGTTGCAATCTGAGAGTTTAAATTAGCTGAGTCGATGCATGTAAATATGAAGGTGGAAAATTTGTTAGCTTGTTTGTAGAATTATGATGCTCAAGTGTATATAAAGGTGCTCTCTCTACCATTTTTTACACTTTTTATTTCAATATTTCTCTGTTGTTATTTTGTTATATTTTTTGTGTAAGCATTATTTTGAGAGTTTTAGTGAGAGAGAGAGAGATTTGTTTGTGAGTTACGTTTGTTGAGAATTCTTAAGAGGAGGCTAGAGTTTGGAGATTAGTTAAACATAGGAGTAGCATTCATGGTTGTGGAGGGTGAGGTTGGAAAGCAACATTATCAATTGGAACTTTATATCCAAGCATGCTAATTTCTATTCCTCTATTTTTTATGCTCGAAAGGTTACTAGATTATAAATTCCTTTGTTTGGGAAAGATTTTTTTTGGAATAATCTTGGCATGCATGATATGTTTGTTCTTATGAACTTAGTTATTTCCTAGTATGAAATATTCTTGTGTGATTCTTGATTATGGAATTAGTGAAATCCTCTTATTTGGGAATACATTTATATTATGTTGAAGTATGTGTGGCTTAAATGCTATTAGAACTATACTTAGTTCATTAAGACTATATGGATATTGCATGAAAAGTAAAATATGGAATATGTTGCTATCTTATAGTGCTTAAATTATGAAAATGTCATTTTGGAGATGAGTAGCTAGCACGGTTATTCGTAGGGTTAGGGTAATCCATGGTTAAGGGAATAACCTTGTTGAACATTTTTTATGCCATTACCTTAGATGGAATGTGTGTTATGTTTATGGTCAATACCAAATCGAGCTAAAGGGTGGGTGGAAAGATGACTCTCGCTCAAAGTACTGGTGTTGAATTATTTGGCCAAAGTAATGTAAGTAGCCATTATTTACACTGTCAGCTAATTATGATCCATGATTGCATTCTAGGCAAGGAAGTCATACATGTAGTTTGTAGCCAATGTATGGTAGATCTAGATATGTAGGACACAACACTATGCTCAAGAAGGTCAAGATTATGGGGTTACCAAACCAATCTCTTTGTCGAAGGGTAGGGACATCTTACTTGTTAGGTAGATGTGTGAGGGACTGCAGTAAGTCCATGATTGGCAGAAAAGTACTTGAGTGATGCTCTCCCTCATACAGTTGGCGACTAGGATTTGAGGATGTAGCACCAGTTTGGGGACACCTAGAATGTATGCACTAGAGATGGGGACATATAGGAGGTATGCACCAACATTGGGGACATCTAGATCATTGTATTTTGTTTTTATGTCTATATCATTAAGCTCATGGAAGTTATAAATGTAAACATGTATCTCTATTCTTATTAAGAAATTGTAAATGGGAAAATCATCATGATAAAACTATGTAATGTGAAATCGTTACTTGATTATATAAATGATTCTTTGTTATGCAATGGGAAAGTTTGAAATGGTTATGTTTCAAATGTACATCTTGTGATTCATATGAAAAGGAAAAAATTATTGCTCATAATGTTAGTAGCTTAAATTTTCACTTGTGGGTAAAACATAGTAAAAACAATGGGTAGAACAATGGGCATGTTACATGTGGTATCAAAGCTACCAGGTTTAGCACTAAAACCTATGTGATCACTATGCTTTCATCCAACATTATATGAGTCTAATGTTTGGAATTCTTGTGCCAAGATGAGTATAAGGAAGTCAATAATTGGTAATGAGCACTACCTAAAGGCCAAGAAATAAAGGAAAGCCATTGTTCCAACCATACAGGGAACCAATTACAACAACACTATTTGGATGAGTGGCACTGAGACTTCTATCTTGCATCAGTCAAGAAAGGAGGATGCATGAGGTTGTTAACTATGTACACATTATCAATAGTTTTGCACCGCTGAGATGCAATATTCAACAAACTATTGAAACATGGAAACCTCTTTCAGATGTGGGTGATCTTACGCAAAGAGGAATCTCCAGAGTGAGCTGGTTCTCCAAATGATGAATTCTATTCTAAAACAGCTTCTAAGGAAAGGGATGAAGAATAACTGAACATAAAAACCTATTTCTAAAAGATGATTCACCAAACTTATAAGAATTCAGACCTAACCACTCATAACAACTTCTTTATTGTAGTAATCCTCACAATCTCATTGGCACACATCCCATCAGTGATTTGCATGAAGATCTAGAAAACAAATACAACATGCAACTTGAAACATGTAATTCTGAAACACCACCTATAATAGCAAGACATAAAAGGATTTCAATTTGAAAACACAAGTACATCAGATTGCTATTACAAAATTTGAGACAGAAAATAAGGAGAAATTTGCTGCTCTATTAAAACTGGAAGAGTGTGGGGAGGCGGGGGCCCTAGCTTGGTTGGCTAAGTAATTCCATTGCGGCTCTGCTGGTCACGAGTTCTAGTCTCCCCCGTCCCGTGGTACCGGAGGGCGTGTCAGCGCCAGCGCCGCCGGTCCACGTTAAAAAGTTTACCAGGCGCACTGCAGTTTATAGGGGGTCGTGCTACCCGATTCTGCGGAGTCTAAAAAAAAAAACTAGAAGTGTCAATCTGTCCAAACTGAGTATCAAAAGGTTTACAAGCTCCCAAAATGAGTAAGGGCAAGAAACTCTGATCTGAACTACTGAAATGGAGAGTTGAAAGAATAAATCTATCAAAAGAACTCTCAAGGAAACCCTAATCCGAAGCTCAGAAAAAGCTCAAGGAAAAAATGCCTCAAACAAAACTCAAAAACTACTTTAAAGCAGAAAAAAGCACAAAGCTTTTATGATTACACTGTCAAGCCTCTAAAAATAGGCAAATCCTGCTTTAAAAGTTCAAAAAACACCTTATCTCTCCAAGATAAGTCTGGAAACTGACCAAGAAGAAAAGGTCAATAAAAGATCTGCTAAAAATAGCAAGAAAACATAAAGCAATTTATAAAATATCGCTTTTATGCTTTTGCTTTACAAGATGCAGATTTTTTCAATTTTGTCTATTTTTGCAACTCAAAGATTGGAAATCTTTTGCAAAAATAAAACTGCTCATTTCTCCAAGATATCATTCTGATTTTCTCAAAAAATCAAAAAAACATATTACATAATCTTCCTTTTTAACTCCATCATTGATTTCTCCAAAATCAATCAAAAATTTAAAAAACCCTAAAAATAATTAACCCTAAGTCATAGGGTATTCACAAATATTATCTCATTGTCTTCACATAAAACAATAACATTAAGATGCTCAAGTCTCAATTCATTTTTTCTAAGGCATAAGATAATTTTAGCTCAAATCCTAAAGTCCCTAGACACAACCCTAGGCATAAGAAATTCAGCCTTACATAATCATTGATTTAGACTTAGGCTTAAATAAATCACAAGGAAGAGACTATGGGTTTGACCACCATTTGATATTCAACATGTGTTTTTGAATGAACATTCCAGAACTTCACAAGGCTCGAACTAGGGCTTTTATCAAAGCAGGGTCAAACCCTAATTATCACCATTTCACACCTGTGACTTTGGAAAGAGAGAACTTTTGTCTGCATGAACAACGCCGCTATGATGGTGTTGGATTTGAGCTCATGTGCACAAAAATCTTCATCTGCTGTTTAGTTGACCGAATCCCCAGTGAGTGAGCTTCTTTTCATGGCAAAATAGCTTTTCCATTTCATTATTTTGAATATCAACAAGCCCTAAGGGCGCAGTCTGCATAAGTTTGTTTTTTGATTCTATTCTTTCTTTGACTTCTCCATACCATTATGAATTCGAGCTTGACTTCTACAGTCCATTCTATGGAAGCTCAACTTGTGTTCTTATTCTCCTTCACTGTGCAAAGGTAAGCTTATTGTTCTTAAATTTTATGGCTTCGTATTCTGCTCATTTCGGCCTCAAAGCCGTGGCTAATATACTCTACTGTCACTTCATATTGTATTTTCTGTGTGTTTCCCATGCTATTGTGTAAGCCTGACCTTCATTGTGGGTTCCATTCACCAGTGAGAGCTTGGCCACCACTTGGAAACTCGAACCCCTGCATTTGGAAACCATCTGCAGTCTTAGGCCGTGGCTAAAGTATCTACTTCGGCCTCGAACTGGTAACTTTCTCCAGCTTTCTTTGCTTCTCTGGAAACTTTAAGGTGCTCCCTCTTGAAACATAGATTTTGGCCATGTTCAGGCCGTGCCAAATGCGCACTGTAGAAAGCATTATTTTTAATTTTGGGCTCGACCCATAACATAAATTCTCCATTATGTCAATTTAATAACATTTTTGCATATGGGTATGACAAAAACTTAAATAAATCTGCATTTTTCCCTCTCTGTATTTCGACCCAGAATAGAAAGCTTGCATTCGTTTTATGTTCTTACCATTTTACTCCAGATTTCACATGGGTATTTCTGTAGCTATCCTTTTTGCATTTTGAAGCTAAACTGAAGATGGGTACTCGAAATTTTTAAGGAAACTCCATTTTTCTGTAATTTGAGAATAAACCCACATGTGGGTATTTAAAATTTTGAAAGAGAAATGCATTTTCTATCTTTCCTGAGCTCGATTTATCACAGAATTTTTCATATTTGTAGTCATACTACTGTTTTCATGAAAAACCCACATGGGTATCATAAATTATCATATTTGTGTACCTTCCGAAAGCAAAACCTCATGAGGTTATTCAAAATTTCTGAAGAAAAATGCATTTTTTGTATTTGAAAGCATTAGAGACTATGAAGTAATTGTTATTCGTTTTATCCATATGGCTCGAGCTAGAACAAAAAGTGATTTACCCCACACTTCTGAAACAAAACAATATCATGGGTTTTGGAATTTTTTCAAAGCAAAAGCATGTATTTAATTTCTGACAGAACTTGATCTCCCATACTTGCTTGAAATGGTGATAAACTGTATACCTGCTTGCATTTCTTTCAGGATCTGGAAAGCTCACTGGCTTGACACTTATAACTCCCTCCAGCATGGCTATACTCGGGAATGACCTCCTAAATATACTGTATCTATGCTTACTCACTGTAAACACAGCAGTTGTTTCTCCTTGTCCCTCCTTAATTTTAACACAACAGCTTTCACCTTTGTAACAAAAGATATCTTGAATGTTTGTCCTTATTTTAACCTCATTAGCATACTGTTCATGTTTGAAAGAGAGTCACTTACTGCATCACTGTTGCCTGATTAAAAAATGCCTTCAGAAGTATATAGAAGAATGTGATGGAATAACAAGAACTTGTGTGTTTGTTTATACTCGTTTGACTCATACAACCAGTTTTTATTTTGGCATTTATGTACATCCTTTGATAGTTGTATGACACCCAAACTTGATTCATAATCATTTTCCTCTTTTGATAAGAGCAACTGACCTCTTGTTATAGCACTGTCATTGACATGGATCTTGAGAAAGATTTGTATTTGTTCATTGAGAAGAAAAGGATCTCCCTGTTTGTAATCTACCTGTATTTTAATGTCCTTCTGACACTCCTTATCCTTATCATGGCAACTCCATAGGGAAACCAAAAATGAATCATTGTAACATCATGACCACATGCTGCTCACTAGCTCATATGTATAGCTTAACAACTCAGAACTTATTTTGGAAAGAAAAGACTTACTCTTCCCTTATTATCCTGGAATGATCTCTTTATCACTAAACCCATTGATAATGCAATATTTCTTCACCAGTCAACTCAAGAATTAGAAATTCAGCTAACACTCAGGTGCACTGTCTATATTTGTATTCATGAGCAACATGGTACTCTTCATGCATTTTTATATTTCACTGCACAAACTGCTCTCAGAAATTGTTCTCTTTGATGATGAAAATTAGAACAAAAACATTAAGGCATATGTATGCCTGTTCACTATCCAAAAGAGAAATGATGAATTGAAACTCACATGACATATGATTATAATCAGCACAGAAAATGAAGTAATTCAGCAATTTTTTATGCAAATGCACTTAGTTAAATTCCTTAAGTGAACTAAACTCACTGTTCACCTGTAGCCTTCAGAAAGAAATGTTGATCGTTATGAATGCACAGTTGGTTTCATTACTTGATGGATAACTCTGTTTTACTCTTTCAGTTGTACTTCATTTTGTTTGATGTATCTCATGAAATATCTTTCAAAAATAGCCCATTTAATGCATAGGGCAGCATGTCGGGCTCTACCCTTGTGGGAGCCCGTTTTACTCCACATGCTTGGTCTTCAAATAATGTTTAGCTTCATGACTTTACCTATACCTGCACAAGGAAACAAACAGTGTTAGCATAAAAAATGGAACATGTTGATTATGATGTTGATACTTCTCCTTTAGCTCACTTCTTCATACTACACTTGACTGAATTTGATTGTTTCAATGCATTGCTAATAGTATATTGTACTATTTTAGTGCATCATATGAGTTATGTCATAGTCGGAGCCACTGACACCCCTCTTTTCCTCTTATAGGTCGACGAAGCTCGAGATGACGAGGTGCACCATTCAAAATCAAGCGTCGATAACCAAGCAATGATGACTATGCTATTGCTTATGTGTTTTCATTTTGCATCTTCAGTAGTGCAATGTGTTGTTAGAAATACATTGTCATAGTCACAGTTATATCCATGGCTTGTGTGGATCTTTGATTTCAATTTTTCTTTTCAGTTGAAAAGAAAAATGCATTTATGCAATGTTGTAATACTATTCTAATTGTGAAATCAAATGAAGCCTTGTAAGAATATGAATTATTTTTGAAATGAATAAAAGCATTTGAAATGCTATTTTGCACATGTACTCAATTCTGTGTTTCTTTTAAATTTGCAACCTCTGAATGGCACTTTGCAACTCCATAACTTCACTAAAATGCATAACTGTTACTTAATGCAAAAAGTAATGTGAAACAACATTTAAAATCCAATCTGCAATTCCACTTTATGGCAAATAATAATCAGCCAACTCCTCCATTTGAGCTGAGGCAAAAAATATGTAACGATACCTCTTGTCTCTCCTGCCAAGTTAGATTCTTTATCACTTTCTAGGGATATTCCCTTGGAATGTAGTGTTAGTCCTTCAATCATATTTAGGGACCCTTGTGTTCTTCATATGGTAGAAGTTATTGTAATAGCCTCAAGTGGTGAATCAAAGGGATATGTCCCCCGAAACTATGTATCTGAGGATAGATCTGAGGGTTATTTCCCTTTTGACGATGAATGTGAACAAAAATCTGAGTATACTCCACTTAGTTATGTATCAGAGAGTGAATCCAAGAGATACTCTCCCCTAGACTATTTGAATAGTCATTCCATGTAAATGCTAGGATATTAAAATCCTATAGATATAAATGAAAATCATGTTTTGGAAAAAAATTGTGTATGGGTTCTTCTTTTTAACTTCATATATATGAATGTTTGTTCTTTGGAAATGTTTTAAATGATATGTAAACATTCCTAAAATCTAATTGAAAATGAAACCTCCAAGTGTAAACTTTCTTGTCAAAAATGGTTAGAACTAGAGCTAACCTTGGGGGAAGCCATGAAGTAGGCCAAGGATCAAAAAATTCAAGGGCTAAATTGGACCATATTTTATCCATTATGGATGAAACAAGAGCAAGAATAGGAAACCTTGAGCAAGAGGTAAGGGAAAATAAAGGGAGGAACAAGAAGTTAATAATAATGATGAAGAAGGGGAAAATTCTCATGATCGTACTCAATCTAGTGAACATAAGGATGATGAATCACAGTCTAAATTAGAGGGAAGCAAACATAAATGACTTGCTAGTGAGCTATCTCGAGATATGAGAAAGATCACTCCTCCAAAGTTTGAAGGAAGTACTAGTGGGGATGTGGTTGAGGCATGGCTCACAAAGATGGAAAAGTATTTTGAAATCAGAAATTACTTTGAGGTCACTAAAGACGTTTGGGGAGCTTTCCAATTGGTTGGTGAAGCATCCAACTGGTGGATGAATAAAAATATGGAGCTTGGGCTAAGTTCCTTAAGGCTCACTTGGAGTTAATTTGTCGAGATTTTTTGGAAATGGTGGCAACCTCAACTCTTCTATGATCAAAAGCTCACTAACTTCCAGAACCTAAGGTAAGAAGATTCCTCAGTTAATGAATATTGGGATAAATTCATTCATCTCCTAAGGTACGTACCCATGTACCAAAAGGATGAGTGGTTTTAGGTAAGGAATTTTATGATGGGCCTCAATGCCCAAGTAGGTGGAGAGGTATACATGCATGGTCATGCTACCATGGACTTGGTGTATGAGAAATCCATTAAGCAAGAACAAAGGCTTAAATCTATCTCGAACTACCGTGAAAAGAATCGTAAGAAGTTTAATTGGTCGTGAGCCAATCAAGCTTCGAAGAAGCCTAGTGAAGGGTAGGATTATCAAAGGAAAGGGAACAAAGGATCCTATAATAGTCAAAATAATCCAAGAAGGGACCATAGGGGGAACAACAAAAATAATAACAACAATGCTGGTAGGAATGAAGGCAATTTTGGAAGGCTTGCGACAAGGATTGGACCATTGAGAGGATGTCATACTTGTGGTGGAGACCACTTTGAAAATCAATGTCCCAACAAACCACCAAGGATGCAGCCACAAGGGAATCAACTACCTTCTCAACGAGAATTATTTCAGCAAAGGATTCATGCTACATTAGATAACTGGAAAGATGAGTACTAGATCACTCCTATGGAAATATTAGATAATTTTTTTGGTACACCTATTTCCATTCTTATTGATACTGGTTCCAATAAAAAAATTGTTTCTCCTAGTATAGCTAGTAAAATTTCTAGAAAAGTTGGTCATATGGAAAAGTCTTGGATGGTTGAATATGCAAACCAAACAAAAGCTAAGGTGGAGCAATGTCTATTTGAAGCAAGGGTGTTCCATAAAAATTAACTTCTAATGTCATTTTAGGGATAAATTGGATATGGAAGCATAGAGGCCAAGTATATTGTCATGCAAAAATAGTGGAATTTTTAGATGATCTAGGAAACTGGGTGTTCTTGCAAGGAACGCTAAGAGAAGTTAAGTTGCCATAGATCTCCGATGTACAAATGCATGAGGCAAAGAAGAAAGGTTGTCAACTCTTCATTGTGAAAATGGAGAAACTTGAGGAATACAATAAGTTCAATTCTCAAGATGATGTTGTCTATTATGAACCTCAAGACTCCCAAGATGCTGAAGAAGATGAGGTGGTGGAATTAGGAAAAGCAGATATGGAGAAATATCCTATCCTATGGAAATTTGTAGATGTATTTCTAGATGAATTACATGGATTTCCTCCCAAGAGAGTGTTTAATTTCTCCATCGACATAGTTCCAGGGGTGGGGCCTATATCCAAAGTTCCATATAGGATGACCACAACAAAATTAATGGAGTTAAAAGCTCAACTAGAGGAATTGTTGACCAAGGGACTAAATAGACCTAGTGTTTCACCCTGGGGAGTGCCTGTAATCTTCATGAAGAAGAAAGATGGAACACTACACTTGTGCATTTATTATCATTTGCTTAATAAGGAAACGATAAAGAATAAGTATCTATTGCCATGTCTCGTTGCTCTCTTTGATCAGATGCAAGGAGCGACAGTATTTTTGAAAATTGATCTACGATCAAGTTATCATCAACTGAGGATCAAGGAAAAAGATGTTTTCAAAACAAATTTCAAGACTAGGTATGGTCATTATAAGTTCATAGTACTACCGTTTTGGCTAATGAATGCACCTGCAACATTCATGAACTTAATGAATAATGTATTCAGATACTACTTAGACAAGTTTGTGTTGGTCTTTTTGGATGATATCCTTATCTAATCCAAGAATAAAGAGGAACATCTCTAGCATCTAGATATTGTTCTCCAATGGTTAAGGGAGCATAAGTTGTACGGGAAAATCTCTAAGTGTACCTTCTTTCAAAAGGTAGTGTAGTATCTGGATCATGTGATTTCAGTTGGTGGGATTGTAGTTGATCCAACAAAAATAAAAGTAGTGCTTGAATGGCCCGTGCCTAAGAATGTATTGGAAGTGAGATTTTTTATGTGTTTGGCTGGTTACTATTGGAAGTTTCTTGCAAAATTTTCTAGGATAGATTCTCCCATTACCTCCTTACAAATAAAAGGGAAGAAGTTTGAGTGGATGGTGAAATGTCAAGCAGAATTTGATCAACTCATGGAGAAGTTAACCACAACTCTGATACTGAAAGTACCAAATCCAAAGGGTAATTTTATTCACCGATGCATCAAGAGAAGGTTTGGGTGGAGTGTTGATGCAGGATGGGTGAGTCATAGCCTATGAATCAAGGAAGCTAAAGTCCTATAAATAAAATTATGCTTCACATGATTTGGAATTAGCATTTTTTTTCATGCATTACAGATGTGGAGACACTATCTATTGGGAAAACCTTTTGAACTAAAGGCCAATTATCACAGTCTAAAGTACTTGTTTACTCAACTGAATCTGAATGCAAAGCAAAGAAGGTGGTTAGGATTGATATCTGACTATGATTTCAACATCAACTATATCAAGGAGAAGGAGAATCGGGTTATAGATGCCTTAAGTTGAATGAGTCATATCTCCTCAATGATATCAATTCAAACTGATTTCAAGGGTCAAGTGTTGCAAATGTCTGAGGGTGACGAATACTATGAGCAAGTCAAGCAAGCACTCTTAGATAATCCACAAGACCCAAGGTATGAGGGATTTCACTTTGAACTTGATGGTTTTCTAAGGTTTAAGGGGAGAATCTACGTACCTAATTTTGGGGAATTAAGGAATTAAATGTGGAAAGAAGCTCATGTCACACCATATTTTGGACATCCTGAGGTGACTAAGATGTTGGCTGATGTGAAGCCATTGTATTTTTGGAAGGGAATGAAAGGGGATGCTACGAGATTTATGGAAAGTAGTTTAGAATGTTAGAGGGTGAAGGAAGAACATCATCATCTTGCAAGTCTTTTATATCCTCATGAATTTCTAGAAAGTAAATGGAAAATAATTAGCATGGATTTTGTGCAAGGTCTTCCAATGCTAAGGAATAAGTAGAATGTCATTCTAGTAGTGATGGATAGGCTTACAAAGGTGGTCACTTTATACTAGGGAATCTGATAGATGGAGCTCCTATTATAGCTCAGAAGTTTATTCAAGAGGTATTTAGGTTGCATGGAATTCTTAAGAATATTATCTTTGATAGGGATGCTCGTGTGACGTCTAGGTTTTGAAAATTCATGTTTTATTTGCTTGGGAATTAGTTGAACATAAGTTCAGTAGCATGCATACATAACCCACGAATTAAGTAAAATGCAACCAATTTTTTTTTTTTAACATAGGAGAGAATAGTAAATAACATAACATAACCATTAATCAAATTTCATAACTTAATCCTTTGAGGAACATGAGGTCATTACTTAAGAACTAACTCTTAACAACATGAACATCTAACTAACCATTACATAAACCATACATACATGCATCTATAAGTATAATTACATCAGTAACAACAATAAAGCCATAAGATCAAATAATATCCAAAGTTATAACATCATTATAAATTCTTCTCATAACCATGTTTACAATAAAAGTACAATGCATCATCATAAGATTACATTACAATAGCACCATGTGCAATAATATACAAGACTTTCCCAACCAGGGGAATGATACATCGATAAAAGAATCACATAAATACAAATTCTAGAACCCATGAGCAAAGAATCCACTGATACTACAACTCAGCACTGGAAGATGAACTTGCATAAAAGAGAGAATCCCAACTAGGTGTGAAACACGATCCACCCGACCACCCCCGTGCTAGGAGTTACTAAGGAAGGGTTCTCGACCAAGACCACAAGGGAAAGACCCACAACAACCTAAATGAAATCACACAACACATAAAAGCACTCAAATTCAAACAACAACAAAAATCATCAATACAAGGCAAGTGACCAATTCCAGAGGATTTCCAAAAGACAACATAAATATGAATGTTAGAGGGAAGTGTCATCGCATGGCTTAACATGGATTCTCCAGGCTACCTATTGCAAGGTACCGCCTCCATCTATTGACAGATTATTCAGGAAACCAAGCACTAGAAACCGCCTCCATCTATGGTTATCCAGGCTACCTATCTCAAGGAACCACCCCATAGGGTTGCTCATGCAGAACTATTACCTTTCATGGAGACAAGGCAACGATCATGCCAACCATGGCCTTCTCAATCCCCTTTAGTCTGTGGTAGCACTAAAAGGTAGATGAGGTCAACAATTATCTTTTTTAGTGTGTTACTACCCACCCCCTAATTAATTAATTAAATTATCAATTATTAAAATTCACTCTAACGAGGGCTATCCTGGCGCCCCTTTATGCGTTGACCACCCACTTAGAGCCACTCCCTCTAAACACTCAACCACAAAACAATAACATCAAGGATTGTACCACATAAATAACTGAATCAATGATAATCAAAAGTGAGGCATGACCATCTCACCAACCACAAGGAAACACAACCACAAGCCGGTACAACCCAACGTAAAACATCACAATAAAAACTCAAAATCAAAATCAAGGGTAACCACATTATCCCACCTCTGGAAACACTTGGGTTCCTAACCAATATTGTTAATCTCAAGTTATCCCCACAACAAAAATAAAACCCAATTAACGAAACTAAAATTCCATAAATGAAAAAGCTTACGCAAAACAAAGCCAAATACAATACTTTCACTAATTAAACAGATCATTGACTTGATAATGAACAAATTGTGGAATAACCCCATAAAGAAAATATTTTAAGAAAAAGTAATTTCCTCAATTACTAAATCTGGAGAACTCCATCTACTACAAGGCACAAAATTATCTCCGTTTACACCACTGCACTATGATGATAAACCTTCTTTTAAAAATTATCACATTGGTATTCTAAGCCAACTAAATTATATATATATATATATATATATATATACATATATACACTTTCCAAATGTGTATATATATATACACATACATTTATATTAAGAAACAATATAAATAACAAATCCTATAACTCTTATGATAAAATTAACAAATTATCCAGCTAATAATTTACATTATAATTAAATAAATATAATACTATATAAAAATATGTGTTGACACCAATATTATATCAATATTAATATTACACATTTATATATATATATATATTTATCTAATACCAAATAAAATAAGCTTGGCACTCGAATTTATTTAATACTGAATCTGATCACAACACATAATCTATTGAATACGAATTCAACCAACCAAAATTTAATACATATACAAAATTGAACCAACATTTATATATATCAGTGAAAGTATGGGGCACGGATAAGAAAGGAAGATAACTTTCAATAATTACTAAATACACACAGCACCAAATGAAAGAAATCAA
>VDFB02143033.1:0-41410 GCA_007258455.2 Sequoia sempervirens | reverse complement strand
CTACATTGTTGAATGACTCACATTCTTTAGTCAAATCTTGCAAAGAATTCCAATTCTTCATAGGAAGGAGGAAGAACTCAACAATGCCTCCAAATCCGATAGTGGTTGAAGAACCCTTCACGCAGTGGGGACTAGATTTCATTGGGATGATTAATCCCACCTCCAGTGCCAGACATAAGTGGATCTTCATGACCACATATTATTTTACCAGATGGACCGAGGCCATGCCCCTGAAGAACGTGACTGAGGTAGAGATTGTGAATTTCCTCGATGAACTGCTAGCAAGGTTCAACCCACTAAAGACCATCATCTCCGACAACGCAAAATCCTTCCTAGGTTCGAAGGTATGTCAATTTGCACTTAAGCATGAAATATTCTTAAAGACCTCTTTGATTTATTACCCATAGGGAAATGGTCTGACCGAGTCGACTAATAAAAATTTAGTTTGACTCAATAAAAGAATCAGGTCAGAGCATCAAAGAGACTGGCATATGAACCTTAAAGCAACACTCTAGGAAAACTGAATAACCCCCAAGCAAGTCTTAAATGCTTTTCCATATGAGCTAGTATACATGAAGGAAGTGCTATTTCCTATATCTATGGAAATTCCTGCACTACAGTTGCTCAAGTATTTGGAGGTTGAACAAAAAAAAGCCATGGAGGTCTAGTTGGTTGAGTTGTTGGAGGTACAAGAGAAAAGAGAAAAATCCTTGATGACCATGTGTAGCTGTCAATAGGTGGTTAAGAAGTGGTTTGACAAGAAAACCTCTAACCAAGGTCTTAAATGCAGAGGCTTAGTTATGAAATTCAATGAAAGAGCCACAAAGCTTGGCCAACATGACAAATTTGATAGTTTGTGGGAAGGCCCTTTTCAAATTATTCAATGCAAGCAACATAATGCATTTGAATTAGAGAACATGGAGAAAGAAGCATTGGGGATTCTTGTCAATGGAATTCACCTGAAATGGTTCAATTAGCTTTATTAATCATTTTACTAGTGTAAATATGTAATTATGTAAATATTCTTTTTGTGTGTTTTGTTCGGCCTGGTCTTTATTAAATGAAACCCATGATGCAAGAAGCAAAGAT
The DNA here is from genome assembly GCA_007258455.2 of Sequoia sempervirens. Lineage (NCBI taxonomy): Eukaryota > Viridiplantae > Streptophyta > Pinopsida > Cupressales > Cupressaceae > Sequoia > Sequoia sempervirens. Next base: position 40,321 of record VDFB02143033.1, on the reverse strand, counting down.
AAGCAAAAGAGACATAAAATTGACAAAAATAGTTGTATATTCATTATATGGTAATATATACTTTGTGATATTACAATTCAAAATGGCTCTTGGGCCATGCTTTCCAAGTATATATATATTAGTAGATTTTTGACATATATACAAAAAGAGAGGAGAAAAGAGTTCATTCTTCAATGGGGGTAGCATCACCATCAACAGTAGCAGGTTCATCAAGAACAACATCAGGAACAACCACAGGAGCATCAATGGCAGCAATAGCAAGTGGAGGAGGAAAAACCAGGTTTTTGAGGTCAGTATACCACTCCATGTCATAGGAAAGCACTACATTGTAACATCTCAGTAAGAAGTGGTAGGCACGTGAAACCCTTTGGCAGTGTTCTCAAATAGTCATAATGTAAAATTCGCTAAGAAATGGTACCCAGGGCACCACTGCGTCCTCTTCAATATGTCGACAAAGATCACTTGTCGTTGGAATTCCCAGGCCATATACTGCATTCGTCACAACTTCACAAAGGCCTCTGAGGTAGTGCTTTGGGAAGATTTCCATGGTAAGAGTTAGTATCATTGCCTTCAACACCTGAATATCGAACAAAGATGTAACAAAATGAGAACATATATCAGTGTTTACATGATACTTGTCCTCATACTCTATGCAGTCCCTCCCTAGTACCCATTTCATTGCAATTATGGCCAAAGAATGCTTATTCTTGTTCATGCATTTCAAATGCCTACTAGAAATTTCCCCAAGGAAAGATACCTGTGACCTATTGTTGGTTAGCCTAATGGGAGTATTCATTGCATCTATCTATAATCCCAATTACCAAGTGTAAATTCTACTGTTATCCTTAGGTCTATTTATAGACGTAGTTGGGGTAAAATGTGTGTGATAAGCATGATGATGATCAAGAGAAAACTTGAAAATCCCACCGGGTGTAAACTCAAAAATCCCACCAAGTTGCATTTGCTGCATATGAATTGATGTGTGCAAATTAAGTAGATATAATTAATCAGCTAAAATTGGTGGCAGGTGCAAGTGATAGTCCGCATGGTCAATTGTTAAGTGTCACGTTGTGGAAGTTTTTCAGTCTCCAAGGATGAACTCAAATCTTTTTGTGTAATTATTATGCCCTCTTGCTTAATCACTCTTCTAAAGTTATTAATTGAAAATCATGTGAAAGTTCTCATACACCTTCAATTTGTGGCTCAATTCCCCAAGATATGGTGTCGTAAGACATGATGGCTAATTGTCATTATGAATTGTTGTCTTTTCAAAGGAGTGGGAATTCATTTTGCATGCATGAAAGAGCTAGTGGTACATGCCAAATTTATTGCTAGAAACAACTATCATTTCCAACTCCTGAATAAGGAAAGGCTGAAGTTGCATGTGAAAGAACAACATTGTGAAGAGCTTTGAGTGCACAGTTTTCTATGAAAGAGACCAAGTGAGAATTGTAGAGAGGTTGAGCATTTGTAAAAGTCTACAGAATCCTGAAATTGCCCAGAATCTAGAGATGGAAGCACAAGGAGAGGCAATTGAAAGCTTATCTAATGACATTCGGGTGACACCAATGGTGAATTTTTTCAATAGCATGTCTTATGCTTCACCTGGGATGCTAGGAAAGCCAAAGTGGCCTCACACGTAGGCCGTGGATAAGACAAACCATAGAAGCAAAGCCCAAATCACAGAAGATTGGGACAATATTCATGATCCTGAACTCAAAACTAATCCTAAGAGTCTTAGGGAAGCAGCCTGTGAGAGGATGAAAAAGACTAATAGCCAAGAGTCTTTGGTGTAAAAGATGTGGTTTTGTGGTCGTCTGCAATAAATGGTTCCCTTTGTGCATCACTGCCTGGAACTAGTTTATGAATGTGCCCATAATTTCAATCCGAATATGGGAGCAATAGAAGGTCAGAAATTGAGGGTGGTAATCAACATTGAAGTTATTAGGGATATGTTATGCATCCCTATAGGAAGGGGAATAGGTGCGCCAAAGAGATTCATTGAAAGCAGCTCATAAACTCTCTGGAGAAGTAGAAAATAAGCTCTAAGCTTTTATAATCAAGAAACAAAAAGAGCCAAGGACGATAATCACCCACCACAATTTTTGGTTGGGCACAATGTTTTCCACTCGGACCTACAAGATGTCTTTTCTATGCTAGATTTTTTTTGTAGCATGGACAGTGATAGGGATGTTCAAGAGTTTCAAATGGGTTTGGGGTTTTAGTTAAGAAGAAAACATTCTTTATTCTGGTATGACTTCACGGAGATCATTGTTCGGGAGATGCTGAACCAATTCAAGGAATATCACACACATTATAGGTTTAGGTTTTATTCTTTCCTTTCTCACATGTTTGTGCACCAAAACCCTGATTTCTTTAGAAACTATTTGGGTTTGTCTGTCTTTGACAAAAGTGGAGCAAGGAAGCCAATTTTTGCTTGGACTCCTCTCCTTTCCGTAACTCATGATTACTATGCATTTTCTGAGTTTTTCCTAACTCCAATTTTGAAAGATTTTAATAAGGAGGGTGAGGATGGTTGTTATCAGTTCTCCACCGAGCAAGTAAGGTGGATGCAAGACTTTGTTCCTCCTTGTGACTGGTTCCTTGGGGAGGTTTTTTCATTTTTTAGGTTCCATGGTTTTATTGAGGAACCATTTCGGCACTCGGTCTGCATCACAAACAGGGTGTTGGCCCTTGAGGTATTTCAAAAATTGGCGATTATAGATGTTAAGTTTTGCAGGGGAAAGAATAAGAAAGGTTTCTTCAAATGCCCCTTAAGCTTCGGTACAGTAACAATGGTAAAGAAGCAGGGGAATGGTCTACTACCTGCGAAGCTTGGTCATCTAGGGCTAGTATTAATTTGTGACAAATGGGATTATAATCCTAATAATGACTTAGCAGAGCTAAACATTAAGGTGACTCGCAGCTCCCGACCTTATTGGGAAGCTTGATGAAGTCCGAAGTGGGGGGACCTAAATCTCTTGGTAGACCTGGCCTACGTTCCCACTGATGATAATAGACTACCATGGCTATCTTTCTATTTTCCTTTGGCCAGGGCTAGTGACAAGCGTAAAATTGGAGCCACCCTTTATAATCAATTGGCCAATAAATGTCAGTGGAGTAATGATAAAATCACCCAATTCTAGATTTATTGTCAAGAGACCAGGTGTCTTGATGCCCTATTCCAGGAACCAGACATGGATGATAGATTTGATGAATTCTGGAATAGGGGGAATGATTATACTAACATAAGCAGAGATGAGGAGGTAGACCCAGAGGAAGTGACTGCAATAATGAAAGAAAAGAATCAAGGAAGGCCCAAATACAAGAAGTTGGAGAAGCATCGAAATAGCCTAGCAGAGCTTCATTGAGCTCACAAGTAACTCCATCCCATGTAGCAGTCACACTATCACAAACATGGGTTACAAAGAGACCTTGGGTAGCCCAACAATCTCAGGAGGTCATAGAGCTGGACAATTCTCCACTCGAGAAGAGGTAGCACACTGATGAAACTCCAGGAGAAAGCTCATGAGCACCTGCAACAAGCCAAGGATCAGAGTCCTCTACAACTCAGGTATCTTTCTCTCCCTCTCTTCTCGATTCTCAGTCTTTGGTAACACCTGTTGCATCCACGTCTCCAATTACTTCGAGTGTCGGGCTATCAGGGCCCAAAAGAGAAAAGAAAAGGATGCAGTGAAGCCTGCCAAGCCATGTGTGCAAACCCTATTTAATGAGGTTTAGGGGTCATTAACATTTGCATCCATTACTCCTAACATCACCAAACCGCAAGGGAAAATGAAACCTAAGGATTATACGATCCATGCTGTAGGGATTGACCTAAACGCAACCAGACCACAAGATAAAGTTGAGCTAATGGAGGAGACTTAGCGGGTGGTGACTACAGACTTTCTAAAGCATAGTCACCAATAAAGAAGAAGGAAGAGGAGCTCAAGAACATTAAGGAAAGGATGGAGACCCTATAGAAAAAGGAAAAAGCTAAGGATGTTTAAATTGCATGCTTGTCTCAACAAGTGCAGGCGAAAAAGGCCAAACTCCAAGAGGAACTTGCAAGGTTCCAAGTCTTAGGATCCCAACTTGGTTACTGGACTCCAGTAGAAAAACCAAGAGCTTCAAGATCGGTTGGCTCAAGTTGAGAGAGAAATGCAAAAAAAGAATGAAGAGCTTCGAGATCAACAAACTCAATTGGAATAGGAAATGCAGCAAAAGGACAAGGAGCTCCATGACTGACAGGCTTAATTCGAAAGGGAGATACAAGAAGTAAAGCTCTCTCTAGAAAAGGAATCCACAACCTGAGGTCAGGCTGACGAGCTATTGAAAAGGAAAAATATAGAGTTGGAAACTCTAAAAGAACAGCTCACCACATCTACCAGGAGAATTGATGAGTTGATGGAAGAAATTGGATCTAAGGAGTTGGAGGTAAGTCTTTAAAAACTTCCTCCCCAACCCCTTGTTCCTCAATTAGATCTCCTTTTGGTGGCTCAACAATTATATGCCTCATATTGGGAGAAAGTCAAGTCTTTCTATTTGACCATGCAACCAACACTCCAATTCATGGAGGATGCAGCAAATTTAAGCAAGGAGGTGTGTGGAACAATTGAGAAGGTTCCACAATTGATTACCAAAAAGGTGCCAGAGGTCGAGAGGTTGTTGAATAAATTATACACTTTGGAAAATGAAAACTTGGCAAAGGTGGGGATCGATGACCAGGGGTCGGTTGCCAAAAGGGTGAGGGAATTCATTCATTGTCATGCAACCATCCTCTAGGCTAGTAATTTCTCGGTAATACTGAGTCAGACCATGAATAATATGCGGATACAATTCTCCAAGTTGACTCAAATGGGCTTGACCTCCCCCTTTCTCTCTGATGATTCAATAGCCACGACGAAACACATTGTAGCAAAGATCGAGGAAAAGCAATGGGATCAATCTGCTTTCCAATCATTCAGTCAACCTCCCACAGTGGCGAACATAGAAGGCACCACCCATTAGATAGTGCAACTTCTTTTTTAGCTTGAGTCCAAGACTAGGGTCTCTATGGAGCTACCGTTCAAAGAAATTATTGATCTACATGAGGCACAAGAGAATCTGTGTGCCTTATCGATGCCATATGAGGTTGACTGGTTGCCTCTGCAGACCACACTATTAAAGTTTTAATTTCGTTGCCTAATGGATAAGGCTTTGGTCTTCGAACCAAAAATTTTGGGTTCCCATTATGTAGGCGAAATACCCCTAATAGTTGCCAAAAGGTGTGGATTAAAATCCTTAGAGCTCCCTCCAGGTGGTTATTGTTGATTTGATTTTGCATCGGCCCTGACCCACACTTCATATGTTTGAATGTTCCCAGGCCCCTTTTGAAGCACCTTCATCCGCTTTCACCACGTGTCAGCCGCACACACCTTTGAAGGTTTTCTTCCCTTGCTTCTCTCTCGAGCCCTACCCTTTCACTATGTGTCTGTAGCATGGGCCTTTGAGAGTCCTCTCTCCTTTGTTTCTCCTCTGATATTTTCCCACGTACCATGTTGTATCATTCCATGGGAACCTTCTTGGCAGGCCCCATAGTCAATGCTTGAAACATTGACTACTCCACGTGTCTTCTCCATGGGAATTTTGATCGAAAGGGAGGGATGAACGAGTATGAAGCCCTGCCTCTACACCACATGTCCTAACCAACTCTGTGGGTGGGAAACATGTGTCATCTAGAGAGTTTTGCTACTTCCACCTTGGGACCACATTCATCATTTGCATCAGGACACATCTTGTTCAAAGGCGATTGAATACCATGTTTCAGGATCTTTTCTGTTGCAACGGCCTTAGAGCATCATTGCTCGTGCCTGAGAATATTTTTGGTTATTGGCTCTCTAGCAATTGAATGATCTATTTATACTACTTCGGCTCTTTGTAGAAGGGTTTGAAAACCATAGAAAAAAGTGAAAAAGACTGTAGGCCTTTGTATTGCTTTTACTTATTGTATTAAGACTCACAAACTATGCCAAATTGTTTGGCCTCTCTGTTCTTAGTTAATTGATAAAAAATTATACTATGTTGTTGGTTGTACTGAGTAGTTTATCTGCTAGACTTCTATAATTTCAATATAAATTTTCTGATTCAAATCATGTCTCAAACTCTTCTTGTTCAGTAAATGTGTATGGAAGTTGTGTTATGTTATTGGATAGACTTCTTAGGTTTTTCATCTATGCTTTATGTTATTTTTGGACATGTAGATTGTTGAACGGTCCCTTAAATCTCATCTGAATGAAATATTTCTCGTGCCCATACTTAACTCTTGGCGCATCGCCTTAGATTAGATCTTATTTTAATATATCTGCTTCCTTTTCCCATTCCAACCCTCCAAATATAGAAGAATCCGACTTCTTTAAAAACCTGGGGGTCACTTAGTTTAGCACAATTGGTCCCCCATTAACTGATTTTCCCATAAGGCTATGTGTTTAGAAATTTTAGGCATCAACAATTTACATAACAAAACTTGTTGATTACAAAATGTATATACATCTTTGTGAATATATTCCTTTTGAAGAAACAAATCCTGAATCAGGCAGAGCTCCATCAAGCTATCTCTTAACCCTCGTAAAGGTGTAGCCCCTACCTAAATTCTCGAGTTCTTCCTCCTATGAACTCCTAAATCATAGATTCTTCAAATTATTCGACAACAATCCATATTGAGCTCTCCAAACACGTGGCTCCATCAAGTTTTTTGATGACCCTCAGAAGGGTATAATTCAGATCACAGCCTCAAGTGCTTGTTGGACAACCATCCATATTGAGCTCGACTCTAGGAAAATTCACCGCCAGCAATTCATCGACGAAAAATTCACCATCAACAATTCACCGTGGGAAAATTCACCACCACCAACAATTCACCACTATGGAAAATTAACCCTCAAAAAATTCGTGCAATTAATTTTTCGCGTGGTGAATTGTCATGGTGGTGAATTTTCCTACGATGAATTGTTGATGGTGAATTTTCTATCAGTGAATTGCTGACGGTGAATTTTCCATATTCCATTGAGCTCTACACTAAACCCCTTACCTTTCTCCAAAAATCAAACTTCACAATATATGTATTCTTCAAATTTGTCAACAACAACAAGGAAAAGCAAAAAAACTTAAAGCCAAAAGCACTTCTCATGCAAAGAATCGTCTCAAAGTGAGAAGCTAACTTGAGATGATGGAATTTCCTCCATCCTCCAGTGCCACCAACCTCTAATATTGAAGGTTCATAATACTAATGCATAACCAAAAGTGTGGTAAGTAACAACTTCATCATCTCATGAATCCTCATCTTTTTTTTTTTATAGAAAAAAGGGGTAAAAACTTTATTGAAGTCGAAAGATTAACTGTACATAAGAGTAAGGGAGCCCATTAGCTCCCACAAAGGAAAACCCAAAACAACAAGAACAAGTAGAACCACCAACCAACGAGCCAACTACAACTTAACCCTCCATATCATCAACAATGACCTTCTCTGAATCAAGACATACTTAGGAGATAATTGTCTCCACCCCTCAATCCTCCAATCATCCTCATGCTCAGAAACCCACTTGGCCAAACAATCAGCTACCCTGTTCCATTCACGCGGGATGTGGACAAAAGACACCACTTCCAATGTAGAGCACCACTGCAAAATCTGTCTAACCACTGACGCAATCTACCAATTAACATTAGCCACCCTTTTCTCAAGCAACAAATTAACAATAATCTATGAATCAGATTCACAGATAACCTTTCACCAACCCAAGGCGCAAGCACGTTCAATAGCCCAAAGAATCGCCAGCCCTTCCATAAGGTTGTTAGAATTTCACCCCTTATGGATGGAGAAAAGAAAAATCATTGAACCAGTACAGTCTCTACCAATTCCACCAATACCAGCAAGCCTTGGGTTGCCTCTAGAGGAGCCGTCAGTATTAATCTTCAGGAACTTCGTTGGAGGAGGCATCCATCTTCCAATACTTTGAACCTTCTTTTTCGCTCTCCTACCTCTTCTAACACAAGTAGAGACTGGAGTCAACCCTGGCATCCCCAATCTATTCACAATCTCATCATCTCTTCTTTCCAATAGAAGGGTCACTTCACATTTAGCTTCCACTGTCTCCTGGATCATACTAATAATTCTGTGCAAAACCTGAGGAGCCAACAACTTTTCTTCATGAAAAATCCGATGATTCCTTTCCAACCAAATTTTCCAAAGGATGAAAGTAGGACCAATGCTCCACAAAATATGGAGAAAAGAAGCCTGGGAGGGGGTCCTTCCCAGATTACTCCAAAATTCAACAAGAGAAGATGCATGAACACAAGGATGTTTCCAAACACCCCACCACCAATGCCAGAGTAGCATAGAATAAGAACATCGGAAAAATAAATGGGGAGAATCCTACTTACTGCACCCACATAGAACACACATAGAGGGGCCCTGGAATCCACGCTTACGGATATTATCCCAAGTCAAACATCTATTCCAAGCAAGATTCCAAAAAAAACAATTACACTTAGGCCACGAAAACTTGTTCCACACATGTTTCTACCAAGGAACCTCCACCCCCCCAAACTTACGAGAAAGCAGCTCCTGATAACCACTAGCCACAGTGAAAACACCCTTAGGGTTTGGGCTCCAAGCTAGAATATCCTTATCCCTAAGGGAGTTGCATTGTCTACCAGCCAAGATATTATGGAGCACAATACCATCCTCCTCCAACTCGAGAACATGCCACTCACCAGGGACCTTCCACCTAGCCACCTCCACCTGTCCATCAAGGTCAAAATTCTTGAAATCACTCACTCTAGACCAACCGACCTCCAAAAATATCTGCGCCAGAGTCATCAAATTAGGGTACTGACGAAGAATGGGTGTGTAACCATCCCAAGAATTAGACCAAAAAATAGCCTCATCCCCCTTATTAAAAATCCAAAATAGGCCCCCCTTGATTAGCGCAACCCCTTTCTTAAGCATTCCCCAAATCACCGAACCTTTCCCTACTAGAGGAAACCTGGGAAGCTCCTCCTTACAAATCCTAGGAAGATACTTGTGGGATAAAATCTTAGCCCAGCTATGATCCTATTCCACACACCACCTCCAATAAAGCTTTGCAGCCAATGCCAACCCAGACCAAGTCGCCTTCCGCAAACCAAGTCCCCCCACCTGCCTTGGGCTACAAACAACGTCCCACTTAATCAGGCTCCATTTAGATGAGGATAAGCTACCCACCATAAGAATTGTCTAGCCAAAGAGTCCATATCCTTCACAAACCCAACTAGAGCAACCTGTAACATACACCTATAAATAGGATGAGCCTACACCACGGACTTAAGCAACAAAACCCGCCCAACAAATGATAGCCATCGGTGAGTCCAATGACTAACCTTCGCACGAAACTTGTCCAAGATATTTTGCCAAGACTCTAGGAAGTTTTCCGACAGAGATAGGAGTTCCCAAATAAGTTAAAGGAAGAGAACCAATTTGGAACCTCAAGATATGATAAATCCTTTGCTGAATAGGCTGCGGAGTAGTAAAGAAGAAAATGGAGGATTTGTCTTCATTAATCCTTTGACCAGCCGTAGCAAGATATATATCCAAGGCCTTGCGTAGATTCAAAGCTTCTCTAATTTTGGCTAGACCCATCAAAGTCGTATCATCCACAAATTGAAAGTGTGACTGAGGAGGAAAGTTATTTCCCCACCTCCATCCCTGAATCAAACCCAACTCCACATTATGTTTCACTAGTCTACCCAGACCTTCTGCCAGAAGAATAAATAAGGAGAGATAGGATCCCCTTGGCGAAGACCCCTAGAAGCACTAAAGAGAGCGGTAGGCTCCCCATTAATCAACACTGAGAATGAATTGGAGGTAACACAACTCATCACCCACTAGATCCATTCCTCAGCAAATCCAAAAGCAAGAAGAATTTTCCGCAAAAAGGACCACCTCACTCTATCATAAGCCTTCACCATGTCAAGCTTGATGAACATAGCCTTTTCTTTCGAGGATGCCATCGAATGAATGGTCTCCGTAGCAATGACCACCCCATCCAAAATTTGTCGATCCTCTACAAAACCACCTTGTTCCTCAGAGATAAGCCTACTGAGCCATCTCTTCAGCCTTTCAGATATTAGCTTGGAAATGATTTTATACACCACATTATAAAGAGAAATAGGTCGAAATTGACTCAGATGATCTGCCTCCTCACACTTTGGAATGAGAGCAAGGAAAGTAGAGTTTAAAGCCTGAAGCATCTACTTGTTTTTCTAAGACTCACGCACCACCTCCAGCAGGTCCAACTTAATGATGTCCCAAAATTCTTGATAAAATTCAACTGGAAACCCATTAGGGCCTGGGGCTTTCCCTTTCTTCATCTAAAAAACAATAGCCTCTAATTCCTCTAGCGAGATATCATGCAAAAGATACTCATTCATATCCCTAGTGACCAAAGAGGGAATACAAGCCAGAACTTGGTTTTCTTCCTCCGTAACATCCTGAGAGTCCTCATGAAATAAAGAAGCATAGAAATCCAAAGCTTCTCTAGATATATCTTGCAAGGAAGATAGAAGCTCACCCCTGTCATTCACCAGAATAGGCATAGAATTACCATGTCTCCTAGCCTTCATGGAGTTGAAGAAAAAGGCAGTGTTTTTGTCCCCCTCTTGTAACCACTCAACTCTAGCCTTCTGTTTCCAAAAAAATTCCTCATGCAACTCACACTCCTCCAAAGCTTTTTGAGCCCAGGCCTCCTCCCTGAGTAAACCCTCAGAAAGATCACACTCCCTTATCTCCCGAGTGATGACATCCAAGACAGCTTGTGCATCAACCTTAGCATGAAAAATATTGCCAAAGTACTTCCTATTCCACCTTTTAAGTTGATATTTTACAAATTGCAACATCTTAGAAAAGGAATAAATGGCAGTGCCAAAAGCAGGTCTTCCCCTGCTCCACCAATCAACCATATGCACCTGCAAAGAAGAATCTCTTAACCACATAAGTTGAAATTTGAAATAAGGGGACCGAGCCACCCGAACAGAAGAGGCAGAGAACTTAATAGGCCAATGGTATGAACCCCTCCAATCCAGAATCTCAGAGCCAGAAGAAAACCCTCCGCCAACCCAGAAACAAGACACCAGGAAACGATCAAGTCTCTCTGCAATACAACTCTCCCCCAATCTCCTATTGTTCCACGTAAACTTCCCATTTCGAGGCTTAATATCAGCTAGGTTCAAAGCAGAGATGCTATCCCGAAAAAGGAAAGTTGAGGGTTCCAATCTCGCAACACCACCCTTCTTCTCATCTATCTCAATAATAGCATTGAAATCCCCTGCAACAATCCAAGGGAACAAAAGAGTTAAGCTCCGAACATAACTAATATGAGACCACAATAACTTCTTACCAGGAAAGTCAGTAGGTGCGTAGATGTTTGAGAGAAGAATAGTTTCCCCCAATTCCAAACTTGAAACAACCATGGAGATTGAGGACTTGGAGGACACCCACCAAAGAGGATGAATCTTCAATGGATTCCATAGGCAAGCCACCCCACCAGCATTACCATAAGCCCCAATACACTGGAAACTGCCCCACACCCACAGTTTAGGCATCAAACCCATCATGCCTTCAACGGTTAACTTAGTCTCCTGAAGAAAAAGAACATCAGGAGAATGAGAATGCAACAAATCTCGAACAAATTTTTGTCGAGGGCCACTGTTCAAGCCCCTTACATTCCAGGAGAGGAAATTCATTTTGGAGGGTTAGAGAAATGTGAATCCAGAGTCTTGGTAGACCCAGCCTCCACCAGAGACTCTCCCATCAACTTTAATTTCTCCAAATCCTTCTTTCTCCCTACTTTAGAAGTCTTCTCCACCGCCCCTTTCTTTAGGTCCTTTTGAAGAATTCCCAATGAAGGAGAAGCCTTATTACCTTTTACCAAGCCTGCTCCTAATTTCACCAATGGGCTAGAGAGCCCACCTTCCCCCAACATCATCTCCACAGAAGGCTCAGTCCTCCCATGAACCACCATACACAGGTCTGATTCCAATTGAGCAACCCCAAATTCCTGAGGAGTTTGGATATGCTCATGGAGAATGCCTTCTTGAACCCCTTCTGAAACACTTTGATCAAAAATCAACAATCCTAGATTCACCTCTTGATGACCAAGGTCATCAAGCACCTCAAATCTATTATAGGAATCTCCATCCTGGCAATCCTTAAAGGTCCTCTTTTGGCCCCGGTTCCTATTATGAGCCTTAGCAGGAGTAAAACCCTCAACATCCACAACCTCAGCTGACATGGTCTCCTTACCCTTGTCACCCTTTGAGGGATTACGAGGAGGCTGAACAGCCTGATTCCTTGGAGATTTAAACTTTGGGCATCTTCTCTGCAAATGCCCATATTCACAACAGAGATGACAACGAAATGGAAAAGTCTCATAGTCAAGCTGTTGCAACCAAGAGCATGAACCCACACGTATTTCTAAAGAATCTGGGATAGGGTTATTTAAATCCATTTCCACACAAATACAGGAAAAATTCATTACCTTTTTCTCCAAAGTTTGTTGAGAAGGACCCACCGATTTTCCCAGTAATGAAGCAACCCGATGCAAAATGTCATTGCACCAAAATTCCACTGGAAATTGAGGGAGGCAAACCCAAACCGGCACCCGATTCGGAAGCTCCTCCGAAGGATAAAATCCCGCATGCCATGGCTTAATGAATAGACCAACCTGGTTGTGGAAGTAAGGCCCACCTTCAAAAACTCTATTGCAATCCGCCATGCAATTAAATGTCACCATGAAATAGTTGTTTGCTAACATCATTATTTCCATCTCACCCTTCGGGGACCAAGAGCGGTGAGCCCATGATTCTAGAAATTGGAGCGAAACCCTCATTCCCAAAAATTTGCAGAGCAAAGCATGTTTTGAGAAATACTCGATGTCCTCCGCAATCGATTCAGGTTGGATAGCCAACATCGGCCTTTCCTTGGAACGTTCAAGGCACCCATTTGTCTTCAGAATACGAGAACCACCAGCATGAACAAATCCGTCATTACTTGAGTCATTTGCAAATAAACTATTATTAAAAACTTTCAGAGAATGATTTGGAGATGAGGTCCCACAAGCAACATGAAAATCCAAAGGGGATTTGACCCCTGATGACTCCCCCCGAGCCATGCAAAATCGAGTCCCAAAACTTTGTAAAGGAAAACAGAAAACCACACCCACGGAGCCCTTACTAGGTATGGATTGGACCAAAGGAGAGCCAAAACCAACTTAAAAGTGGTTGCCAGCACATAGAACAAATACAACAAGGAGAAACCACCGAAAAAGAATGCTTCCGCCCTAGCCACAACCCACATGCTAGGAGAAGAAAGCACACCGAGAGAGATACACCACCCCTGTAACCTAAACAGACCCCACCCACAAGATAACATGGCTCAGACATAGAGAAAGGACAGAGAACGAGCATGCAAAGAGGTTGAAGCCCTCATGCATGCCGCGGCCTCACATAGGGAGCCATTTCGAGCAGCGCCATTCAGACTCAATTTCATCTTCCATGAATCCTCATCTTCGATGCACATAAAGTTTCCTATATCTGATTCATCTTTGAGATTTTATTTTGTCCTCTTTTCCTCTACTAGAAGGGTTGAAATCATAACTTCTAAAGTTTGGGAAGTTATTTGACTGAGTGTAAAAACAACATTACTATATTTTGAAGGAAAACTATTTAACAATATTTCTCTAGCATCATCATCATCTATTGGAGCATTGAATTCTGCTAGTTGCCTAAGAAAAGACCTCAAATTACTTATGTGATTTGACATTGTGGTTCCATCTTCCATTTTAAGACTAAATAATTAATGTTTTAAAGAAAATTTTGCATTAAGTGCTTTTACTCCAAAGATCATCCCAAATTTCCACTGATGTTTTATCTAAATCTACATGATGTAGTTCAGAGTCAGAAAGAGCAAGACCAATAATAGCCTTAGCTTTATCATCTCTAATATTCCAATCTAATAATTTAGTGGCGTCTATCAGTGGTTTTTCTTTTCCACTCACTATTCCCCATATATTCTTGTTCATTAGTTGCATATGAATTTTCATTCTCCAAGTATGAAAATTGAATCGAAAATATTTGTCTAATGAAATCTCCATAATGTTGAATTCACTTTATAACAAACTTTAGTCACGATATCTACTCACAAACTACCATTAATACAAACATAAAAAAAAAACATAATACCCGGCTATCAATGCAGTCAATCTTCACCTCCATTTCAAACTATTCTCTAGACTTTTAATCAATGTGAGAAGATTGAAGCATTCTTCTTCAAACATTTCACTGCCTATTTTCAGTTACCCAACGAACTCTATGCTTGGAATACAAACTCCATTTAGACTCACAACCTGAGTTGGCCTTCGGTAGAATTATGAATCGTAGAAAGAAGGAAGGAAAATGGAGATGGAGAAAATGGAGAATGGGAAAATGCTAGTTATGACTTTTGCTTGACCAACAAGTTTTCACCCAGATAATCACCATACCTCTTCAATATTTAATTTATCTTCTTCATGGATCTGCCATAGTCATTGACATTCACAGCCAGATCCAATGACCTCCAAACATATTACTCCACTGGCTCAAAGTCCACCTTTGAATCATTTCATGATAAAAAATAAATTGATGTCATTGCTTGAATATCCAATGCCTTCTACAAAATTCCATGCTACAATATGCCCCACATGCCCAACGACTTTGATACCATATGAAGAACATAATGGTGTGAAAAAATTGAAACTTGATTCTATTATTTGATGATTGGATAAAAGTACAAAGCTATGTCACACTTTATAAAGGAAACAACCAACGCTGACCCAACTTTTAAACTTGAATCATTAAAAAATGACATATATGTTTTGAATTTTGAAATGATGTAAAGTAGTAAAATGTGTATGTTTTAGTATATATTATGTTTATATTTTTAAAAAAAAATTAAAAAAATATTTTTAAATATTTTGAATAAATTGACACTATAATTTAGTTGTTGATAAAATGCTGAAAACTGAAGTTACACGAGACGTCAATCTTTTTATAGTAAATAATATTTCTTTTCTTTCAAATTTTTTGTGTGTATTTATAACTTGAAACTTTAGTTCATGGATATTATTTTTTCCAATTTTGATAAATATATATTTTTAAATAAATATTAAAATGTGTGTGTATTGGGGGTGAGGGGCCTAGCTCAATTGGCTAAAGCATTCTGTTGTAGGCAAGTGGTCACGAGGTCATGTCTCCCCCCAAACCTATGGTACCAGAGGGCGTGTCGCGCCGACGCCACCGGTCATGTGAAATTTTTTTACTAGGCGCATTGCAATTTATAGGGGGACAGATACCGATCGATTCCTGCAGTCTAAAAAAAAATGTGCGTGTATTAAAAAATAGTTGTTTCCATTCGATATCAACTTTCATATTAAATATTTATCTAAAATAGAAAAAAAATTATACCATCTTGACATAGTTTCTTTTTATCTAGTGCATCATTTTTTTTCACTTTTTTTTTAATAAGTTTTAGTATTTTCCATGGCATGGCAATCAACCTAATATTTTGTATTCTTTCATATTAAATATTTTCTAAAATAGAAAAAAAATTATACCATCTTGACATAGTTTTTTTTTATCTAGTGCATCATATTTTTTTCACTTCTTTTAATAAGTTTTAGTATTTTTCCATGGCATGACAATCAACCTAATATTTTATGTGGATAGCCTACTTTTAGTAAAAATAAAAAAATAAATATAAATAATAGTTAAACTATTGAAGTATATATATTTTTGAAAACTACACTTATTAATCTATAAAAGGGTATTTTTATATTTAAAAAAAATGTTATTTACATGAGTAGGTGTTATTCAAACCTCAAGTTTTTCAAATAATTTTACTTTTTTGGTAAATTGGACATAAATTGGTGCTACATATACATTTAGCCAACAATTTTTGTTGGAAAAGTTGTGGAAATATCTAACTTAGCTAGAATGAATCTTATTAGATCATATGTTTGACCAAAATTGATTTTTAGTTAGAAATACTTAAATTCAGTTGGTTGAAAGTGTGTCACAACTTTGTCCTATTATCTAATTAAAAACATAGGAATTACATAAATTTATAGAGTGGTACAAAGGAATTGAACGGTGGCAGTTGAGTAACCGAGTGGGTGAGTAACTGAATACAAACAATTATAATGTAATACATCGCGCTGAGGTGGAGGCTGCGTTTATAAGTATTAAGTTTGTCATGAATAGGGGTTACTCTAAATTATGGGTGGAAGGAGACTCGTTAAGCATCACCAATTGTCTATGTGGAACCCATAAGCCTAGCTGGAGTGTTGATCAATTAATTAAGGATGCTATTATTATGTTGAGATCTTATGAAGAAACCTGTGTTTCTCACATATATCGAGAAGGAAATTCATTGGCAAATTTTTTTCACCAATGAAGCTGTTAGACTTAATGTGTATAGAGCATGGGAGGAAGGCTTTCTCCTTCCTGAGGTAGCTAAGATATTAATGAGAAATGATGGTTTTGGCTGAGTTTATGTGGTGGCATTATTTAACCATTAGTACCAGCTTTATACTCACATGCTTTGTGGGTATCGTTCGACTTGTTGGCTCTCAGACGAACTCTACTTGCCAGGGTTTTCTACTGCTAGTTCTTGTGAATATGGGAGGTGACAAAAGTAGAATTGAGCCTCATTCTTGTGCGAGCCTGAGAAAGAAGAAAATTTTGAGGATTCTCCAACATGGAAATTTTACGTCGTTCTTGGAAAGGCTGCATGGGCATGATCTGAATGCTTCGGTGGAGTCTGTTTCATGTTGGCACAATCACAAACTCTAGATTAAGGGCATGGTTGTTGATATAAATGAGGAGCTTATAGCTACTGTGACCGGGTTGCCTATGGTTAGCCGTAATTTCTTTAAAGACAAGAAGAGTAATGAAGAGGCAATGGCTTGAATTTTCAAAGATGACAAATGGAAAAAACTCATCAAGATGGAGGCTTGGGGCTATGAGTGGAAGTCTCTAAAGAAGATATAGGCGAATATAGCGTAAATAATAATGTGGTATGTGACTCTAGAAGGCAGGTTCACTACAATCCTTGGCCATCATTTTACTCTTTTAAATCATTTTAGGCATGGGTTGTTTATTTCCTTTCCGTTCTTTCTCTTGTCTTCCATGGAGGTCTCTGTGTATGCACACTTAAAAAATAGGAGGCCATCGGTCCTACATGAGGGCCTTATTTTGTTAATTATGGAGCATGTAAAAGCCCTTATCCCTGCCTCATCAATTAAGGGTAAGGAGAAGACTCTTAGCGAGGATTTTGGCTCTTCTAGCTTGGATACTAGGGTGGCTGAGGAAGAGGAGTGGAATGAAGAAGGTGAGGATTGGACCCCTTCCCCTGTGGTTGCCCCTTTAAAAAGAGGAAGAAGGGCAACCCTAAAGGAAAACAGGTAGCCAAGCAACTCATTCTGCATGATTCAGAGTCCCTGTCTAATGGTAATGACACAGAGGTGGGCTCTGGGGATTCCCGGCCCAAGGATGAAGTTGTGGACATTGGCCAGGGTGTAATTGACGTTGGAGGTAAAGAGGAGGGGTTTTAGGAGGATGTGGTGGCCACGAAGGCCAAGGATAAGCCTAGAATGATTTCTAAGCACATTGCCAAGATGAAAAACTAGGCCTTAAAAGATATGGTAAAGGATACCACAGAGCTCTACAAGGAGAAGGCTCTGGAGGAGAAGGAGGTGGAAATTGATGATTCTTCAGTTCAAAACTCTCCAAATGTGGAACCTGTGGGTGAGAAAATGATACAGAAGGAGGATGGTGTTAAGAAGCAGCAAGCAAAGTTTGAGCCTCTAAAGGTTAATCCCCCTGTCGGAGAACTTCTCCTATCTTAATGATGACTCCACCTCTATGTTTGAGCTTCTCGACATGGTGAGGGCGGGGGCTACTGAATCTTTCAAATTGGCAAAATGGACTCTACAAGAATTCAATAGGGTCAACATCAAAATAAGGGGATTGAAGGAGAATGTGTAGAATGTCCTGAAAGGTTCGGCCTCATATATTCTCATTGAAAAAAATGTTGATCTTGAATATTCATTCATTGATTTCAAGTCCCATTGTGAGCAACGTTTAGCTAGTTTAGAAGCCAAAGTATTGGATACCAATGAAGATATCAAGAAACTTCTCCATGCCTATCACATTTTAGTGAAGAATAGTGCGGATTATTTGGAGGTCTTGTTTTGCAAAATTAGTGAGCTTAGAGAGGACCAATTGCATTTTTTTGAGTTGATGGAGAAGGAACAAGTGGCCAAAGGTAAAGGGAAAAAAGGTGCGAAGGATGATGGTAAAGGCCCTACTACTAAAGGGTTGGCTAATTGGAAGAAGTCCTTTGAAGTTGAGAAAAAATAATTGTTGGACATGATCGGGCTACATAGGAACCATGAACTTGAGGTGGCCAACACCTTAAGTAGTGTCTTGTTGTCTATTTTTTGTTTGATTTTATGTTGTTGGGTCTTAGTTTCTTTCCTGTTATTTTGCTACCTTTTTGTTGTTGGCTATTGCTGATAGTTTAGTGTTATATCTTTGGAGCAACATTTTGTATCATTTGGTGTTTTGGGTTTTGGGATGCTATTGATTTTTTAGTATAATATCTGTTGAGCAACATTTTGTACCTAAAATTGTAAAGGGTTTTGGGTCCCTTCAAAACCTGTTTTCCCTTATAATCAAAACAATATAGTTTTTTCAATATAATGCATACATTATATAATAAATCATATGTTAAAAATAAATTAATTTAAAAATTGAAATAAATCATACTTTTCTATTTTTTATGTCATGCATATTACTAGATGCACCTTCACTTTTTTAATATATTTTAATATATTTATTATTTTTATTATAGATTCATTTTTAACAATTATAATGTATTGTGGGTGGCACAAGCATGTTACTTCAACATTAAGCTAGAAACTTAGTTAGGTTTTCTTAGGAATTTTACATTATTAATTCTATAAATAACTCTTTTAGTTTCCAATAACAATTTCAAAGAGAAAATATATTAAGTTTTCAAATAATATAATACAATGAAATTAAACTATTTTTAAAATTTAACTATATAAAGATAATTAGTCAAATTTCTATAGTAAACAAAAACAAGTTGGCCATCTTTCCTTTCACAAAGGATTTTTTATATTAAAACCATGACATTAACAACAAAATTATCCACCATGGTACATAAAAGGGAATTATGTTTATAATAAGAATTTAGTAAAAATAATTTTTTAAGTTCAAATATTTTTTTGAAATAATTATTCTTTTCATTAATGATTGTTCTTTTATTGATAGTCATTAATCTATGATCCTTAAATTAAAAAATTCTTAAAACATAAAGAACACTTACATTCTAAAAATATTTAGAGTTAAGTATATGTCAAGTCATTTTGCTTACCTCTAAAAAACATAAAGTTCAACTATTATTTAATCACTTAACACTATACATTTGAAGTAGAATCCTTCTAAAATAAAAATTGAGAAAAATGGAAGATAATTATTTAGTTTTTGTTTGTAGTATATTGCATTCAAGATGTTGGGTGTTGTAGAGACATTTGAAATTAAATCATACAATATGCTCAAATCTAAAAGCATTTAGTATTCAATTATTAATTAATTCAAAAGTAACATAATACCCAATCAACATTGTCTAGATTTCAACATTCTCCATTTAAATTCCTCACATCATCAAAAAAAAATTGAAAATGAGGAAAAGATTGAAGGTAAATAAAATGGAAGATATGCAATACAAACACAATGCCTTCATCTAGAATCTTTACTCACTCCTGATGAGTGGAAATTGAGTGTTCCCTTGTTCCATTTGATTTTCTCTTATGATAATTGTAATCAAGGGAAAAATAGATTGTTAGATGATTAGATCAATAACATCAAAATCCACTGAACATAACGAAGCACAAAGGAATACAATGAAAACAAAAGGCAATTATATCACCAGAACTCTTCATCTTCCATGGTTCACCTTTGTTACACCTCCTAGCTTGCAGTAAATAAAGATGCCCTCAGATTGTGTATGAGCAACTATGACAAGAGACAAGACTAAAGCAAGTTTCGAAGGATTTAATTAAAATCTAAATGCCTATGCCTATGACAATGTCTAAGACTTTGATCAAGCAATGACAATAATTGAAAAATGAAAAACCTTAAGTGTGCAAGCTAATAAATGCCTATAATATGTGCGTAAATCTAAAATGTTAGCATGTGCGTGTGTAAGCCAAAAGTGAGAGGAAAATGGCATTTTATAGAAAATGCCATTTCGAATGGACGGGTGAGATTAATTGATGATGAGAACCTAGAATGAGCGGTCCAGATTAAACCTGGAATCCCTAATTAGGGTTAGGGCAAATTCATTAATCGGACAGTCAGAATAAAATCTCAAATAATCGGATCGACGGTGGAGAATAAATGAGGAAATTAATTAAAGAAATAAAGATTTTCAAAAATCAAGAAGATAAGATTGCCTGATTTGCGAGATTCAAAAAATCAAGAAGATAAGATTTGGACCTGAAGATAAGATTTGGAAAATCAAGAATCTGCCCGATTATTTTATTTTTGGAAGACTACTATTTTGAATTAAATTCAATTCCAAAATATGGATTTTATGAGATAATAAATAATCTTTTCAGATTATTTATCAAAACGGATTGACAGTTAAGATTGAGATGACATTTTAAATAATTTAATTTATTTAAAATGAGAATAATATTAATTGGCAATTAAATAATTAGATTTAATTATTTAATTTAGCAGATAAGACTAACTAACTAAATAAATTAATCAATTTATTTAATTAAGACAATTAGTGACATATTAAATAAATAAAATTTATTTATTTAATAATCAAGAAGAAATAAATGACGAAGGGGAATTAAATAAATTAAGAAATTTATTTAATTAAGGGAAGACTGAGACAATTAATGACGTATTTAATAAATAAATAAAATTTATTTATTTAATAATCATGAAGAATAAATGACATGAATTAATTAAATAATTATAAATTATTTAATTAATAGTCGAATGTGGACCAAGAACATAATTAAATGTCATAATTATGCTAGGACGAAAGTGGTAAAAATGAAGCTTGTAGGCCTAGGTCATTTTTAGGTGTCTACAATAATGATAGTATGTGGATTGCTCAATACTCTAACATAACCTTGGTATGATTGCAAGATGAGAGATCAAAATGGCAGCGTAAGGGTATGATAGCTTGATTCTTGATCGATGATGAAAGATGAGGGCCTCTAGATATAGAGTCTTGAAGAGGCAAAATCAATGGCTAAGATAGATTGATGATGGATGGGTAAAATTGAATGAGGATTAGGGTTAGGCTCAAAGATGTTGGCATGTGACAAGTGGCACATTAAGGATAGGATATAGGTTCAAGATTAGGATAAGGACAAAATTATTTATGTGAATGACTAGGATTAAGAGATGGGATTGAGATGAAAAGTTAGTTTAACTTTTGGGGGGATGTCTAGGTTCAGTGAATCTATACAAAAAGTCAGTTAGACATGTGAAGGGGAAGGGGACACTTGTCAAATGATGGCAATTTTAGATTATGTCCATGTGAACAAGATTGAAGGCTAGGATTAGATGGACAATGATAGAGGATAAAGGGAAAATTTAATTAAATAAATAAAATATTTCATTAATTAATGGAATTATGTGAGGGGAAAATAATTGAAAATAAATAATAAATATTTATTTAATTAAAACATTTAGATAAACATGGAAAATGATGAAATTAATTGAATAAATAATAAATATTTATCTACTTCTAATCCTTTATGGAACTCAACTCCCCTTTATATAAAATTTATAAATGACTTAAGTTTATATAAAATTTATTATATTATAGTTTTAAACATATAATAATTTATATAAAATATAAAAAATAAACCTATTTATAAATGTCCAATCATTCAACAACTATTTATAATGTGAATCTTTCCTCATTATTTATAATAGAAGTAAATATTTTTATTATTATTTTTTTATAGATGAGTACTACCAAAAGTGGGTAGCTCCCAAGTACATATAGAAATTGGCATTTAAATGCCAGAGACTCATTTAAGTGCCAAAAAACAGACTGAAAAGGCAAGAGAAGATCCAAGATAACTAGTCAATAGAAGTAAATAAAATTGATCTTCATAGAAAAAGATGTTTTATTATGTAAGAATATATTTTACAATCTTCTTATAATCAAAGTCATTTAACCATACATGTAGATGCCTTTCACAAGGCTTAAAGTTGACATTGTTTTTAAAATATTTAAAAAATATTTATTTAAATTAAACATATATAAGAATAATTATATAGAATTTTTGACAATATTCTAAAAGAAATATTTTAAATGATACAATCTTCTTAAAGTCATGATTGTATCTTACAATTATAATGTTCAAATATGATAATACCACCATCAAATTTGTCTTTTTCCTTTGAATACTTATTTTATTCTTTAGTAAAAGTTGAAAGATGTAGTGGGAATAGTTTCTATTTTATTGACTTTATCTATTTTGGAAGGGAATCAATAAATGAATGTTTTTAATACTATCTATGACTTAAAGATATTAGATTTCTACAATTGATGATTTGGGCATTTTTTTTTTCTTTTTTTCTTTTGACTGAGGGGTATCCATTCCGCCCAAATTCGCTTGGGGCACGATCCCGACCTCATCCCTTTTTCGGTGTCAGAGCCTTGCACTCGACAAGACTTGATCCTTGGTGGACTCATTTAAAACCTTTCAACTTCACCATAGACCAAGGGCCCATTGACATGTTTTTACATTTGACTATAAAGATGAAAAAAAATTATCACAATCAAATTCCATTACACAATATTTATAAAATTAAATATAATATTATAATTTTTTAATGGAACCAAAAAATTCTATATAATTTATCGACTATATCATTATCATTATATAATTTCAAACAATTTACCAATAAAACAATATAAAAATATTCACAAAAATATCTGACTTATCGTTTCAGAACTTAAAACATATAGGGGAGAGGACCCAGTAGTTGAGCATGTTTCAATAGTTGAGATAGTTTTTGTTAATATAATGCCCAATAGTTGTTTATATAATGCCCAATAGTTGTGACATGACTACCATAAATTAAACAAAATGTATTCCTTTGATCTAAAAAGCAACCAATCATGTGATGCCACATCAGCGCTCAACTATCCATGATGTCAATGCACAAGTATTGGTAACAGGTTTGTGCAGGGCCTTTTTGGACACCTTGACAAAAAGCATGCTGATGTGGCATCATATTTGATGTTGTGGCCCCGAAACGAAAGTTATAAGCAGGGGACTTGCCAAGTAAGCTGCTGTAAAAAAATTTGGAGTGATTTGAAATTTCCAAGTAGGATTTTGAGGAACGCGAAGTTAGGTGCACAACTACTGGGTCCTCTCCCCTACTGTATTGGTAGCTTAACGGGAGACCAATTACGTAAGGCATGGGCGGATTGAGTCTTTGTCAGATAACGTATTTGGTAATATATTACTTGACTTAAACCTGGTTCTAAGTTTCAAATACCACTCATACAATTGCTGAATATAACAGACGTAACAGCGACCGGATATCAAATTGTAATATGCAACAAAAGACTGACACATCGGAAGACGGCACAATTTT
Organism: Sequoia sempervirens; assembly: GCA_007258455.2. Taxonomy (NCBI): domain Eukaryota; kingdom Viridiplantae; phylum Streptophyta; class Pinopsida; order Cupressales; family Cupressaceae; genus Sequoia; species Sequoia sempervirens. The sequence continues at coordinate 16,543 of VDFB02143033.1, read as the reverse complement.
AAAATAGGTATGTGTGGGCTCTGCAACGAATGATATTATTCTCTTGCATTCTTCGGTTGATTGGAAGCTTTTTTAACACATACTAATGGAGGTTTTGTTGGTTGGCTGGTTAGGTTAAAGTAGAATATCCACACGAAAAGTGTGGATTTGGGGTTAAGATCTCCCGTTAACGGAGGAGTCTTTCGTATTCAATTTTTTTAGGGTTTCACTGTGATGGAAAGTAAAGGGGGTGAATTTTAGGGTTTCACACTGAATGGAAAGTAAAGTTGTGAATTTAGGGTTTCACAGTGAACAGGAAAGTAAAGGTATGAATTTTAGGGTTTCGCAGTGAATGAAAAGTAAAGGTGTTAGTTTTAGGGTTTCGCAGTGAATGGAATGTAAAGGTGTGAATTTTAGGGTTTCTCGGTGAATGAAAATTAAAGGTGTGAATTTTAGGGTTTCACAATTAAAAGATAATATTTTATGACATCATCATTGAGGTAGTTGTGTATCTTTTATTTGAGTATATGACTTATAGTTTTCCATTTAAAAATATAGAGAAATTATTATTTGTAAAAAGAATAAATTTGTTATATTTTGTATGAGATGTTTTTATATATTGATCATAATTTTTTAACAATATTTATAAATTATGATATTGCTATAGAATTCAATCGTAGTTTCGAGTCAAACTCATTGACCCATGTTTCATGAGTGGTTCACAAGAACCCATCTTTCATGATAATGAATGGTCCTACTTATCAATATTTATAAAATAAATGTGTTTTTTCTTTTTTTAATTTTTTTTAGAGTTATTATGCTTTTAAATGGTATGAAAGGGTTTATGTTTCTATTTAATTATAAAAGAAATCTCACGGGACATTCAAAATTGAATACATACCAATACATAAGTTTTTTAATCTTTTTTTATATTGAGTAAAGAATAAAGGGTTTATATTGAGTAAAGAGTAAAGAGTAAAGTTAATTTCAGCAATCTGTTGAAACATGGAATGATTCTCAGGCCTGTGGGTTGCCTAAAACTGAGAATCAATCTCCAGAGAGGGCTGGTTCCCTGATAAAAATCCCCTAAAATCTAATTGACTTGGCTGGGAAAGAGGTAGAAAGACTAAGTCTGAATTCTAAACTATGAAACTTTAAATTTATGGTGATGCACCAAAGAATCCAACTTGCAGACTTAACTCACAGAACAATTACTCACTATTTTCCTCATTACAGTCATAACACTCTTGCTCAACCTTCCTTGCAGCATGTTTATACCCATACCAGACCTTATGAAATTGATCCTACTTTGAACCAACCTTGTAGCCTCCCTAGTTAGTCTCAAATTTATAACAACATGGATACTAATTTAGGTAGCAACAGGGAGATATTGCTACAGTTTCAAAGGGAAATGTTAGACATAGATAGAAAAAATGAGTATAACATGCAACAAGAGGAGCAATCTTATCAAGCATTTTTTCATTAGAAAGAGTTGGAGGCACAAAAAAGGAAACATGAGGAAGAGCTTGCAAGAAAGGTGAAGACAAAAGAACATGAGAAACATTTTTTTTCCTAGAAGTTAGAAGATCAATCAATACTTTCATTTCCAAATTCATTTTTTGAAAAAGGTATTCCTATGTTCAATACATTATGCTTCATACAAAATGAACCCATACTTGAGTAGGTTCAGCCTACACGCTCTCAAGAGCAGCCTTTTCCAAAGCTTGTGTGGCCTCAAGAGCCTCAAGAAAATCAAATTTCTTTTCCAAGTATAATCAACCCATCCATTTATGCACCCATTGATGTTTCATTTTCTCAAAATAATCAAATTATAGATCAAGAAAAAGAGGTGCTTATAAAGAAAGAAGCAGATTTTTTAGTTGTTATTTTTGAAAAAGAGCTTGAAAATAATAAATCAAATGTGATAGTAGAGGTAAATGAAGTTGTAGATGAAGATCAACAAAATATAGAAGTACAAATGGTTGATAGTTTTCAGATTCTCACTAATTTATTTGATTAATTTCCACTGTTTGTGAATGAAGAAGAGGTTGAAATTTAGATCACAACCATGTCAACTGTAGAACAACATGAAGTATTACAAAAATTTGATGTTTTGACTCTTCAATAGAGCTACAACAAGGTAAGAAACAACCCATTCCCATAGAAAAAATGAAAATGAGATTGAAGAATACTATTTTTGGGATGATCTTGAAACTTTTGTTTCAAATTTAGATGCCAAAAAATCATCTTTTGAAGGAGTAAATGTGGGATAGTAGGTTGAAGAGGAAAACGAGGGTGTTCAAACTCAATATTTGATTGATTTATTTGTTGAAATTCCTTTAACTGTTAGTATTGATGAAAAAAATGCATGTGACCTAACAAAATTGATAAGTTGTGATCAAATAGAGCATGAAAGTGACATTGTTAGAATATTGATCCATGAGAAAATAAACGAGGGCAGCTTGGTTGTGGAGGATCACAAGGTTGAATGCATGATTCAATTAAAGAAAGAAACAATTCTAGTTGAGGAGACAGTTGACAAGAGTGAAACCAACATGGAGAGCTTTGATTTCACTCTTTCTAGAGGATTCCCAATTACACATCTAGCCAGAATGGAGGCCAACAAGAATATTCCTATGATGCTTGCACCCAAGCATGAAGGAGTAGTTGAGGAAGAGTAGATTCAATCACTTTTCCACCTCAGGGCTGTAGTGATTATATTCCATATGAAAAGGTTAGTGAGCTTGTATATGTTTTTCAAGATGTGGTGCAACTGTTTCTTGGCCTTTTTTCCTTTGTTCATTTTCTTGTAGATGTCCAAAATAATGTAAAGCATTGTGTATTCTATAGAAAAGGTAGCTACTTCACCCAACCAATGAAAGGTTTCATTTGAGTTGGTGTCTCTTTTGGTTAGTGTAGAGTAGAGTTAGTTTTCATTTCCTCTAAGTGTTGTTTTGCATAGTTAGTCAGTTTGTTTTGAGTTTTGGTAGATGGAATAATTTTTCAAGGTGTTATGCATTTTTTTGATGAGTTACAACAACAATGTGCAAGACTATTTCTCAAGTCATGTCAGGTTCCTATTGACTCTGTGGCCAGTGGATAAGTTCAAACAATTGGTCAGGATGTTTAGTAGGAAAACATATCACAAATGTTGCCAAAAATGTTACTTGATTTTTCTTTTAGCTCAATCAGGTAGAGCTGAGTGATTACATGATGATAAAAGGTAAATGGTTCACATTATTGTCCATTAAAATTTTCATTCATATGCGCATAATAGAATATCAAATAAATTGCAGTTCTTATGCAAATGTATACAAGAGAAATATTACATAATTTTTTGTATAAATGTTGTCTTTATCGATAACTAAAAATGTATGGTGTCCCTCACAAGCCATGGGAATGACTATTTCAATATAGAATGAGATATAAACTACACATTTGAAGATATAAAATGAAAGGAGCATATGGAAAGAGTAGGGATCCATCATTTCTTGAATGACGAAGCCCAGGTTGAACTATTGCATCCTTGTCTAGTCCCTCCTGCTTGATTACTCTAGAAGTTGCTTTGTTGCTATTTGAAATGCTTGCAAAAGATGAGAGTGATTGTTTTAGAGCTCGAGACCCATAATCTCCACTTATGCAACATCAACAAACATATAGTCCATTCTCATAAGGCATTGAAATAGTTTGCAACATCATAAGAATCAAGGAAAAGTAGAAGAGAATCATCAAATCATGGAGCATCATTGGAAGCTTTTGGCTTCACTATTTTATCTAACCCGTTTGTTCACTGTGCAAGTATAGGTGAAATTCTCATTGTTGGAGTATTTTCATTTGACATGATGGCATGTGGAGTGAAATGGGCTCCCACAAGGGTTGATCCCAACATGTCGTCCTCTTATTTGAAGAGGGATGAGAATGCAAAAGAATCACATTTATCAATTTGGAGAAAATATCTCATCACCTATGATAGTGAGTTTTCCTCACTATCATAAATGACAACATAATTGCTCAATTGAAACAAAACAATGAAAGAATAGTTAACTTTGACTATTAGGGACAGTTCATGTGGATAAATCATGTCATAGCAATTCCAAGTAACTATGACATTGATGGTCATGATAGGGTCTAGGGACTGTTGACAAGATAAACATTTGAAAAACATTGTGTAGATTTGTCCATGAGAGTTGGTTGACCCATGAATGGGATCCTGTCTTGTCTTCATCAAGTAATGGCTATAGTGCATGAGGGGACTGTTACAATGGAACAACATGAGAATATCATTGGTAAGGATATCTGGAAAAGAGAAAACCCTCTGTAAGTGCAAGTGAAAATTGGAAATAGAACTTTTCATTTCATCCATGAAATTGTGGAAAAATACAATGCTATAGTATACAACAAGAAATAATTGAATGCAAGCATAATCATTATGTATGAAACAATGTTCATGATGTTGGAAATAGGATGCCATTTAATTGCAAATCCTAAACATTAATTATTTCATGTATCTCCTAAGTTCTTGGAATGTGTTCAACAACACTAAGATTAGGATGAGATTAATATTTTGATGAAATAAATCATGAAATTGACATTTGTAGTTATTCCTAAATAATAGGAACATGTGGGTGCACACATGATAAGGTGACACTCACCTTGTGTTCAGTTAACTATTCAGAGTAAGAGATAACACTTTTGAATGTATGTAAAGATCCTAGGAGTTAGGGTTTGATGTTTGCATGCATGAAGTTTCAGTTCAGAATCATTTTAGTTCAGTTCAATTCAGTTCAATTTAGATGAGTTTAGTTCAAAATCAGTTTAGTTCAGTTCAGTTATGGTTCAGTTATCTTTAGTTGCATGCATGTTGGTTATTTTGAGTTGCATGTAGTTAGGTTCAGTTAACTTGGAATGCATGGCTAATAATTTGAGTTGTATGATAGATAACAGGGACTACCTCCAGTTAACAGGGGATGACCATTCTTGCATGAATGGTGTTGAGTAAATGTTTCAGTTAACAAGAAATCACTTGGAGCCAACTTGGGCACCCAAGATGCTTTCTTATATTTACCTCTTTTGCATGTTGAGATATTTTTGAAGGCTCAGTTAAGTAGGATTACTTATGGGTGCCAACTTTAGGAAGAGCTTTGGAATTATCAACAAAATGAAGGTTGAGTTGTAGCTTTAGTTTGGGACGCCCAAATGGATGAAGCACATGTTTTAGCATTGTTCTTCATGAGATAACCCTATTTGCATGAGATATGGCACACCTTTTAGGGATAGGGCTTGTGCATTGTAATTGTAACTCATGTTGAGTTTACAAAGCTAATTAAAGCCTATTTATCTCAAGCAAGTTGAATAGAGTTACAAGAGTTTTTATTGCAAGTTGTGAAGAAGATTGGAAAAGATAGAAGAAACATTCTCAAGCAAGAATTGGAGCTATTGTAATTCAAATATTGAATAATAGAATAATTCTTGGTGGAGTTTTTTTCCGAAAGGGTTTCTCCATGGTACATCTTGTGTAATCTTTCTAATATCTTGTCTAGTTCTTCTATCAACTTCTATCTACATTCTACAATAGTAAAATGAATTAATCAAGATAATCACCCACAAAGAATATATGTAACAAAGGAAAAGCTTATTTAGATCAACAATATTAAAGTTTTACAGAGTATTAAGCTAATAAAACACCTCAATTTTCAACACGACATGGTTACAAAAATAGTGTTAGTAGTGCATATACAGATTGGTACTAGATCAAAGCAACATAAGCTTGTAAGCAAATGCAAAGTGATGAGAAGAGCCTTGATTGTGTGTATCATTACCTTGTTTCTGTTACATGCGTGGTTTCAATATGCATTACATCTATGTTAGGGGACATCATTGGTCAATGTAATCAAGGGACAATAAACTTCTTAAGATCAAATCACAGTGGATTCATAATAGTGAAGACAGAAAAAATACTTTTATGAATTAGTGATGTTTTCAAGCCAATGCAAGATGAGATAGCATTATCTATGTGCATATCATACATTTCATGAGCTACAAAAATAGAGCAGATTCCATGAGTGAAACAATACAAGCCATCATTTGTTCAAGCAGAGCAGAGTGTTAAAGGCTTAGAACAATGAAAATGAAACTAGGGTTTCACATTTGAACTGTTGATACTTGTAGAAAGTAAAAATATTCCAAAAAGCATAATACAACAGCTAAGGGCATACATAGGCCGAGAATAGTCAAATGCTATGGTAAATGATAAATATTTTCCTACAAAGCATATGGAAACTCATGTATTTGCAAGAAAATGAAAACCATAATGGAATGAATATTTACCTAGTTTGCTGAGGGCCAAGCCAAGGATAGAATATTTTAATCTCTTTTATTTTCAGAGATTTACAAAAGAGGGCAGCCATGGCCATGACAGAGGAGTTTCTTCACTTTTTCTATAGAATGCACAAAGTGAAGCCACAACTTGTGGCATTTTGTTAAAATGTTCAAATTTTTACATGAGAGAAGCATCAAGTATGAGAAGTACAAAATAACAAAGCATCTTCATTGTTTTTGCATAATAGAGCTCAAAATGAGCTTTTTATTCATAGGAAATAAAAAAGAATGGAATTGTTTCTAGAGAAAATGACTTACACATGAGAAACCCGCTTGTCTTCTATGTGAAAATAACCTCCAGATGTAAGTAATGGTGGCAGCGCCATGAATACCTCCATGAAAATCCCCATTGAAACCCTCTATTGGCGGCTTGAAGTTTCCATAAATGGTAAGTGAAAATGAAAATGCTTTGTGATGTTTAACCACAATTTTGCTTTAGGGTTTCTTTTTTCCCTAAAGTTTTGCCAGCAACCTAAGGTATTTTTGCCTTCTTTTTAACTTTTGCAATAAAATTTTAATTTCCCCTTGTATTTGTGCTAAGTGTCTAAGGCTCCTTTAGGACTTGTATTTTTTGCATTGATTCCCATGCTAGTCGAGTCATGTGCCTTTGTATTTTGCACAAAAATATAATGTAAAACATGGTTAAAATGGTAGTTTATAAACCATTTAAATTAATGTTATTTATTGTGCAAAAGGAGATAAAAGCATGTGCTTTTAGTTTTAGTCAAAAGGGGAATTATGGTTGAAGATTTATGTTGTGCCAAGCATATAAGGAAGTTGGAGGAGGTTGACCGACATATGGAGAGGATGTAGGAGTGCTTTTGACTTGGTTTTTGGAGGGAATGAGAGAATCTAGGGGCAATTTCTCATGCTTTTATGATGGGTAAGGTCAAGGTTTAAAATTTTCTTCACTTTGGAGTAATTTTGGAGGGAGTTTGAGGGCTATTTTTAGGCTTTTTAGTTATACACGACCAAGAAGTTTATAGTTCCTATCTTTGTTCAACTTCTTGGAAAGCATAAAGTAACTTCAAAGTTTATTTTTGAAGTTAGTTATTTCTTCTTTCAGTAGGTATTATAGCTCATTTTGGAGTTCTATCAAGTAGAAGTTAGCATTGTAACTCATTTTTGCAAACATATACAACAGTGTAAGTACCTTTGATGAATAATGAAAGCATTTTCGACCTTCTCAATCTTGTCTATTGTGTGTAGCTGAATGATTGATGTATGTTTTTGTGTTTTACTTGCAAATCCTTGAATGTATGTCTCATTTTAACACCTCTATACAAAAAATGCATGTTTTGTGTAGGTTGTAGGTTGTGTCATGGTGCAAAACAGTAGTTAGTTATGAGAAAGTCTTCATTTTTCCTTCCAATATTGCAAACACCAAAGCCTTCTTATGAAGTATTGATACATGAACATGAAGTAGGTGTGAGGTGTGTCTTGAAACCAACTGATTTCTTGAAATCATTGTGTATGTCATGCAATAGTACATGTAACAATCATTTAGTGCATCACTTTACTTTAGGAGAGTGTAAGGAAAGCTTAGGTGTAGAACTAACTCTCCTAACGTCATAACCGCAGGGAAGAATGTAGAGGTGACTTTAAATTTTCAATTACGGTCCAATTAAGATACTCTTGAAAGAAATAACCAAAACAAAGAAATTAACATACACAGATGAACACCAGATTTACGTGGGAAAACCCTTACGGGAGAAAAACCCACCACACCAAGAAAAGCCTCTTTGTATTATAGTAAACAAAATTACATACAGAGATCAAAATTAACTTTCTGATGTCAATTTACAACAGTAGATTCAATGATCAACCTTGTACAAAACATCCCAGTTACAATGCTCTTTGAATTGAATTCACACACACTGATCACCCATCGAACTGTTCATCCAACTGAACATCATCTTCAATTTCAGAGTATATCCATGTTGATCATGATCTGTTGATCTTCCTCACAAGAATGACCACAACAATCTAACCGCCAATGGTTCGCCTTCAACTTCCTCTGATTGGTCGAACACATACCACGTAGGATCTTCAGACGGTCAAAAGTCATTCAAGAAGAATCGCATGTCGGTGAGACACTAGCCGTGTCTCCCCGATGCTACAATGCTCCACTCACACTATCGACATAGCTTACAACTATCGGAAAGAGGTCATAACAAGCTGCAAGAGTCATACCAATATCCAAGACCATCACCCAGACTATCGCTATCGACAAGATCAGTGAGACCTCTCACCGAAGTCCACAACAGACTCATCGACAAGACTATCACATTCACTATGAGTCATATAGAGCCCTTAAGTCTTACCAATGTCAATACACCTATTGGTGAGACCAACAGTCATCGGCAAGAGATCATAGTGAAAACACTAGCCCGTCGGCGAAACCACATCCATCGGAAAGAGTTCTTATCGAATGCAAATATGCTAGCCAAGAGTTTCCCTGAAGACATCCTTGTGAATAACTGTCGGCATGAATTCAACAATCACTATGAATTCCAATGAGCCGTTAGGTCACACCGAAGAGTTAAACCATCAGCGAGAAATCCTCAGTCGCTAAGAGTCTCCGAAGGTCACACCTCTCCCCGACGCTACCTATCGCCAGGAGTCTCACTGAAGACATCTGATAGGAACCAAACCTGTCGACAAGAGATCTCCCCGGGTGAAGAGAGGTAGGAAAACTCACAGCGACAGGAAAGTCTCAGCGATAACTCTAGTCGGTAAGACAACAAGGTCTTGACGACCTAAGCATTCCACAAGGTTACACAACTACTAGTCAGACAAACATAAAGAATGTCACACCGACTTTGCTCTTTCAGGAGTTTCATGCTAGTAAGATTGAGACACATTTTCCAACATTCTCCCACTTGACGAAGATCTTACTGACACCTCTAGAGCACAACAAGTCTACTGAAATTCATGGGCACTAAGGCCCATTGAACTGACACACCACCTGTACTTGTCTGTGCTCACAAGCTTCGTCAATGCATCTGCAATATTTTCTAGAGTATCCACTTTTTCTAAAGAGACCTTTCCATCCTCCACCATATCTCGTACAAAATGATACTATACATCAATATGTTTCATCATCCTGGCATGGAAAGTAGGATTTTTTGCCAAACAAATAGCACTCTGACTGTCACAGTAAATTGTAATTATTCCTGCATCAAACCCAATATTAGAACACAAACGTTTTAACCAGATTGTTTCTTTACAGACGTGTGTTGCTGCCATGTATTCAACCTCTTGTAATTGGACAAAGTGACTATAGCACGCGGCTTACTCATCCAACTCAACTTTGCCACCATTCACATCATGAAATATATCCACTTTCGTGGACCTTACGCGCTATCAATGTCCCACATTGTCCGAATCCACATAGCCCTCGAATCAAGGAGATTCCTGCGTGATTCAACCAAGTTGCCATGGTAACACAAATGCATATTCAAAGTTTACCACTTCAAATGTTGAACATAACTTTCACTGACATCCCAATGTGTTCTTCTAGGGTTAGCCGTAAACCAACTAAGAACTCCCACTGCTTGGGAAATGTCTAGCCTTATACATACCATTGCATACATGAGACTGCCAACCGCACTAGCATAAAGTACACTGGTCATTTCCTCCATCTCAGTAGGAGATTTTGGATAGTCTTCAATAGGCAAAAGCTTACGTTCCTTACCAAAACTAAAACAACTAGGCTTTGCTTTACGTCAGGTCCATACAAGGTAATCTCTCTAGAGCAGATCTTAATATACTTACTTTGAAGTTGAGCCAAGGTTTTCTATTCCTATCCCACAGTTATTTCCATTCGAGAATATAATTTGCTGCACCATGGATCTTTCAAATTTTGAGACTTTGCCTTGAATGCTTGAGGATTTTAGATTAGAAATCATTAACTTACTGTGCCTATGAACAACATATCATCAACATAGAGAGCAATAATAAGAACTTCGACCACTTTATTTTGTAATACACACAATGATCATATTTTACGGTCTTACAAATCCCAATGACAAAACAAAAGTGTCAAACTTCTAGTACCAAATTCTAGGAGATTGCTTTAATCGATACAGATATTTTTTCAACTTGCAAACCAATTTTTCTTTACCTTTCTCCACAAAGCGCTCAGGTTGGGACATATAAATCTTTTCTTGAAGGTCACCATGAAGGAATGTTGTCTTTACATCCATCTATTCAACCTCTAAGTCATACGCTACTGCAAGTGACAAAAAGAATCTGATAGATGTCAGCTTAGCTACAGGAGAAAAAATTTCTCCATAATCAATTCCCTCTACATGGGAATCACCCTTCACAACCAACATTGCCTTATACTTTTCCACACTGCCATCCAGACCTATTTTCTTTTTAAATACCCATTTGCAGCCAACAACTTTTCTACCTTCAAGCAAGGGCACCAAACTCCAAGTATCATTCTTTTCTAATGATGCCATTTCTTGATTCATGGTTTCCAACCAAGAGTTTGAATCATACATTCTAAATGCCTCTTTCCGCAGTCCCTAGAGCTCATCGGTCACTAAGAAATTCGCTTATAGGCACAAGTAGACTCTATCAAAGAAAATCCATACCTATCAGGTTGCTTTCTTTCATGAGTTGACCTCCTCACTTGCTGAGGCTGAGGTTGTTCTTCTTCTTTAGAACTCTCAGAAGTTCTTGAACTCTCCTCATTTTCAGGTACATTTTGAATTTTGAATTCCTCTTTATCTGGTGTTGGAGGAATTTCAACTACATCCTTTTTGTTTTCTAATTTTATCTTTTGCCGATCCAGGGTAGAGCCTGACTCGAAGATAACCGCCACATTGTAGCGGAACAACCTTCTCCGTGTCGAGTTCCAAAGCTTGCTTTCAGCATGCTTTAATACCAACACTATAACCAATAAAATACATTTGTGACCTTGTTTTCCAATTTTAGATCTTTTCTCATTCAACACATGTGCAGCAATACCTCCACGACCAAAGACTGGAATGTGTCTGAGGAGGGCTTTAACTTCTAGACCAGCCAACTTCCAAAGATTGTTTTTTCTCAACAAAATGAATTAGGAGAGCGGTTTATCAAGTAACATCTTGTAGGCCTTGTAGCCAAAACTTCTCTCCTCAAAGCCAACCTTTGCTCAACATACTTCATGCTCTTTCCATCAGCATCTGTTGAAACTTTACACCGGCTCATTTCTTTGTGGAGTGTAGGGTGTAAGTTTTATGTCTTTTTAATCCCATGATCTTCATGAGTACCTCTCGAATTCCATGGAACAAAACTTTCACCATTTAGCCGGTCCCTTAAACATTTATTTTTCTCCCGGTCTAATTTTTCCACAAGGTTTTTAAATTCCTTAAAATGTTGAACACTTTTAGCTTTACTTTTCAAAAAATAGACAAATACCCTTCTTGAATAATCATCAATAAACGATAGATAGTACCTTGACTTAGACAAAGAAGGAACATTCACTGGACCAAAAACATCAGAATGTATATAATCAAGCAAACCAAAAGATTTGTGAGGACTGGAGTAAAATGAAACACGGTCTTATTTACCATATATACAACGTTCACAAAATTTGAATTCAAGGTTACCAATCGATAAGCCCTTCAACCCGGGTTTTATTTTTCAAGAAAAGGTTTTTAAACCTTTTCTCCAATATGGCCTAGCCTATGATGCCATAGCATAGTATTTTCTATTGGAAGTTTAACTTCCATAGAGTTTACACTATCAAGAACATTTTCTTTCTTTTCTCCATGAGTAGCCTTCTGTGACTTTACAAAGACACTATTGCACTGCACAACATGTGCATCCAGTTTATACAAGGTACCAATACGAGCACCCCTTGCTAGCACCATTGAGCCTCTAGTAATCTTGCAACCATTTCCAAAGAACATGAATTGCACTCCAATATCCGTTGAGCTTTACTAGCAGTAAATTTTGGAGCCGGTTTGGTATATGCATTTACATGTTGGTTCCCTTCACTCTTTATCGATTGGATGCGACTCTTCACGACCAATATTTCCCAAGATGAATCGCTTGCCAGATACCCGCTTCCACCTTCATTATTTTTAAACGAGTAGAACCAGTCTATATGAGGATGTCATGCGGAAGATGCTCCTGCTGTGAGAATCAATTAGCGGAACATCATGGAAATCTGCAATAGCAGCCCAATGCCGCAGTAAAATGCATCGCTTCAGGAAGAATCGGCCCAAATGGGAAGAGTTATTTCTTCTTCTTTTTCTCCTCTTTTGCGATCCTTTCGGACAGCGACCAGGTTGCCCACAATTCTTCACTTTGGACTTCTTGCCAAAGCGGACTTTGATCTCCCCTTCGATTTTGATTTGGACTTCTTATCCTTCTTGCTTTTCTTTGATGCCACTCTAACAACAAAAGGCCTCCCTTTTCATCTCGGGAGGTTTTCGCATACGTCATCTCTTCACGATAAAGCAATAACATCTTCCATCTTAAAAGTGGATGTCGTTCTCCCAATAGCCATCACCAAGTGATCCCAAGAATCTGGCAAAGAACATAATAACAACATATAACGATCTTCTTCATCAATCTTCACACCCATAGATGCTAATTGTGCAATCAACATGTTGAAAGCGTTCAAATGATCAACAACATACCCTCCCTCCTGCATTTTCAAAGTGTACAACTTCTTCCTCAAGAACAATTTATTCACCAAGGACTTGCCTTGATAAACAGCTGCCAGTCTTTTCCACAAGGAAGATGCAGTCTTTTCTTCATGAATATTCAGAAGAACAGAGTCTGCTAAAAAAAATCTTATTGGCCCCTTTGATTTTCTATCTGCAAGGTCCCAATCCTCTTGCTTCATGCCTGTAGGCTTCGTTCCAGACACAACAAGCCACATATCACGATCAACCAACAAATCTTCCATTTTGAGTTTCCACAACTCAAAATTACTGCCATTGAATTTCTCAATTTCAATCTTTCCTGACGTGCTTGCCATCTTAATATGTAATTTGAATTACCAGACTTCTACAAGACTCCCACTGAAACAGAATTGACACAAAAAACCAACATACCCACAAGGATAACACAACTGGCCAGGATCTAATACCACTTGTAAGGAAAACTTAGGTGCGAAAGAAACTCTCCTAACGTCAAAACCTCAGGGAAGAATGCAAAGGTGACTTTAAATTTTCAATTATAGTCCAATTAAGATACTCATGAAAGAAATAACCGAAATAGAGAAATTAACATACACAGATGAACACCAGATTTACGTGGGAAAACCCTTATAGGAGAAAAACCCACCACACCAAGAAAAACCTCTTTGTATTATAGTAAACAAAATTACATATAGAGATCAAACTTAACTTTCTGATGTCAATTTACAATAGTAGATTCAATGATCAACCTTGTACAAAACATCCCAGTTACAATGCTCTCTGACTTGAATTCACACACATTGATCACCCATCAAACTGTTCATCCAATTGAACATCATCTTCAATTTCAGAGTATATCCATGTCGTTCATGATCTGTTGATCTTCCTCATAGGAACAACCACAACAGTTTAACCACCAACGGTTTGCCTTCAGCTTCCTCTGATTGGTCGAACACATACCATGTAGGATCTTCAGATGGTCAAAAGTCATTCAAGAAGAATCGCATGTCGGTGAGACACTAGCCGTGTCTCCCCGATGCTACAATGCTCCACTCACACTATCGACATAACTTACAACTATCGGAAAGAGGTCATAACAAGCTGCAAGAGTCATACCAATATCCAAGACCATCACCTAGACTATCGCTATCGGCAAGATCGGTGAGACCTCTCACCGAAGTCCACAACAGACTCATCGACAAGACTATCACATTCACTATGAGTCATATAGAGCCCTTAAGTCTTATCAATGTCAATACACCTGTCGGCGAGACCAACAGTCATCGGCAAGAGATCATAGCGAAAACACCAGCCCGTCGGTGAAACCACATCCATCGGAAAGAGTTCTTACTGAATGCAAATCTGCTAGCCAAGAGTTTCCCTGAAGACATCCTTGTGAATAACTGTCAGCATGAATTCAACAATCACTATGAATTCCAATGAGCCGTCAGGTCACACCGAAGAGTTAAACCATCAGCGAGAAATCCTCAGTCGCTAAGAGTCTCCGAAGGTCACACCTCTCCCTGACGCTACCTATCGCCAGGAGTCTCACTGAAGACATCTGATAGGAACCAAACCGTTGACAAGAGATCTCCCTGGGAGAAGAGAGGTAGGAAAACTCACAGCGACAGGAAAGTCTCAGCAATAACTCTAGTCGGTAAGACAACAAGGTCTTGACGACCTGAGCATTCCACAAGGTTACACAACTGCTAGTCGGCCAAATAGAAAGAATGTCACACCGACTTTGCTCTTTCAGGAGTTTCATGCCAATAAGATTGAGACACATTTTCCAATAGAGAGTAGGTTCATTTTCATGTATCTTTCTTACCCTTTTTCCAAAAAGTAGTTTAGGTGAGTACCATAAGAGACAACTTTCTCTTGAGGTTCTTTTCTACTTTAGGTGACCCACAACCTTAGAAAAACTCCCATGTTTCTCCAATATGCTAAGTTCTACAACATAGTAGGGGTTCACTATTAGGAGATAACAGTTTTTGGAACACCCGGTGGGACAAGTGTGATGAAATTTGTATCACAGTACTATTGAGAAATTTGGTGTTTTTCTCATTAGTATTAGCCTTTGGAGGTAGTACAAACAACACCATGGTGACTCCAATCATATATTAGTTGGTTTCAGCAGTCTGAATACTTGCAACTAAATGAGGTTGGAACTACTCTTGATTGTAGGACATAATAACCCATCAAAAATAACTCTAGACAGAATAACTCGATCACAATAACCCAAGGACAAAATAACCTAGGGTGATAATAACCCAAGCCAAAATAACCTGTGGTCAGAATAATCCATGGAAAAAATATCCACATAAGAATATAGAGAAAGGAAAACAAAATTTATAAATTGGATATGGGTTATTCTGTCCATGGGTTATTTTGACCACGGGTTATTCTGTCCATGGGTTATTATGACCCTAGGTTATTTTTTCCTTGGGTTATTATGACGGGGTTATTGTGTCCAAGGTTATTTTGGCCAGGTTATTATGTTTGGATACTACTAGTCTTTAATTTTTTTATTATTTGAGGTACTTTCTCAGCACCTGGTGACTCTAATTGGTGTTTTGACCCACTTTCTAGTGTTTCAAGACCTTGTTGTCTATTATCATTCCAAATTTTTTTGTCTATACTTGCCTATACTTTATGTTTTATCCGTGCAATGTCTAATCATCACCATCACTATGGTTAGCCTCCTCCATACCATGAAATTTTAGGCCTTTGGCCTCCAAACACCCGTTTTCCTCATTACAATCATAACACTCTTGCTAAACCCTCTTGCAGGATGTTTATACCCATACCAAACCTTGTGAAATTGATCCTACTTTGAACCAACCTTGTAGCCTCCCTAGTTAGTCTCAAATTTCTAACAACATGGATACTAATTAGGTAGCATCAAGGAGATATTGCTATAGTTTCAAAGGGAAATGTTAGACATAAAAAAATGAGTATAACATGTAGAAAGAGGAGCAATCCTATCAAAAAATTTGTCATCAGAAAGAGGTGGAGGCACAAAGGTATGAATAGGAGTTGCTGGCACAAAAAAGGCAACATGAGGAAGAGCTTGCAAGAAAGGTGGAGACAAAAGAAGAACAAAAGAAACATTTGTTTTCCCAGAAGTTGGAAGCTCAATCAGTCCTTTCATTTTCAAATTCATTTTTTGAAAAAGGTATTCCTATGTTTAATACATTATGCTTCATACAAAATGAACCTATACTTGAGCAGGTTTAGCCTACACCCTATCAAGTGAAGCCTTTTCCAAAGCTTGTGCAGCCTTAAGAGCCTCAAGAAAATCAGACTTCTTGTCCAAGTATATTCAACCCATCCATATATGCACCCATTGATGTTTCAGTTTCTCAGAATAATTAAATTATAGATAAAAAAGAAGTGCTTATAGAGAAAGAAGCAAATCTTTTAGTTGTTTTTAAGTTTGAAAAAGAGCTTGAAAATGATAAATCAAATGTGATAATAGAGGTAAATGAAGTTGTAGATGAAGATCAACAGAATATAGAAGTACAAATGGTTGATAGTTT
>VDFB02143032.1:0-11419 GCA_007258455.2 Sequoia sempervirens | reverse complement strand
TGGCTTCTTTGAGAAGCCTCTTCTGATGCTCCTGACATCTATTTCTGCAATAAAACCCTGGATTAGAGGAACAAAAGCATGAAAATCATTACATTATCCAATACCATTCTCTACTCCCTCAAGATAACTTTCCATAGTCAAATTTCATATTCACCGGAAGCGGAGTCAAAGAAGAATTAGGAATGGGAAACAATTTAACACAAGGTGGGATCAGGACTGGAACTAGAACAAGACCAAAACCGGGAATGGAACGGAAACTGGACCCAAAACCAATCAATAGTTCCAAGTTCGACCTCCACTCCAGCTTTGCTTCTACCAAAGGGCAAGGGTGAAAGTCAGAGTCAACAGTCATCAGAAGCAGGATCAATTTGGGAATGAACCCCAATGCAAACACTCACGGGACAAGTTCATTCCTGAGTCCGCTTCCACTAGTTTACCATTCAAAATGAAGCAATTTCTTAATAGCATGGTCACATGAGATTTTGGACTTGGGTCACATGGGATCATAAGGGAACTTCAAATAAATGGGATTAACCTCACCCTTTAACAGAATAAAGACCAAATTTAACTCTAAGGGTTGGATATTGTAAAGGTCATCGAACAAACCCTAGTTTGCACGACATGACTCAGATAATTAGGGCATCAAAAACTTGACATGAAAATAACTGAACCAACATGGGAATAAGATCAAAGGAGTCTCCAAACAAATTCTAACGCATTTAAAGCATAGAGGACCCCATCAAATGGAACCCTAGTTTAAAAACTAGGGCACGATAGAATGAACCTGCCACAAAAACGACAACAACAGTAAAAGAAACAAATGGAAAAGCAAAAAAAAAATAGAAAAAATAGAAAAGGACAAAACAAAACTAGAAACACACCAGGGAATGAACGAGGATTCACAGGAAAAGGTCCCACGAACATGCAAGAATTCCATGAACATGAACATGAAAGCAAGATGACAAACACAAAATGGGAAAAGAACGGGAAAAGATCCTCGAAACGTCAACAAGGAAAGGTTGAAACTTGATAAGAATCTGCTCACCAATGCACCTCCATAATAAAATTGTGCTCCTCTCAAATTTATCATGGCTCTGGTTCACTAAAACAACTTTGACAATAAAGATAATGAGCCAGATAACCTTGATTAAGGTTTAAAAATCATTTCGTGCATGTGAGGAGGCTGTAATTAATGCCATAAATGTGGTCGATTGAGGGCAGAGAAAACAATGTAAAAGAGTAATCAACTAGTGTGGAAATAAAAGGTAGGGAAGACGTGGACCTGGATCCAAAATAGAACAAGAAACCTTTACCAAGTCTCTTATCCAACTCTGGTTTCAGTTCTAGTCCTGCGAAAAGGATAGACAACAAAGGGAAACGAGGGAAAAGTCAAAACCAAAACTAGACCTGAAACTTTTACAAAGTTCTAAGATCGATTCTGATTCTGATTCTAATCCTGACAAAGGAACAAAATATTGAGACAAGGACACAAGAATGATGGGAAGCGAGACTGAAATGAAAAAAACAACACAAAGCAAGCGAACGAGATCAGGATCAGAACGAAACAAAATTTGAAACTTTTACAAAGTTCCAAGTTTGGTTCCATCTCCAGTTCCGCTTCCACCAGAGCAAAAACAAAAAACAAGGAAACAAGAAACAACTTAAGGGAGAAACGGACCCAAGAGCACAAGATAACCAATAGACAACAAAAAGAACACAAAACAAAGATTGGGACTAGAGCTAGGGACCAAATCAGGACTTGGAACCTTACAAAATTTCTAAGTCTAGTTTCCATTCGACTCAGATTAGGATAGGAAATAAAAGACTTAGGAGAAAAAGAACAACTCTAAAGATCCAAACTGAAACCAAAGACAAAACAAAACCAAGGGGGACCCATTTTAATCCAAAACAAAATGGGGTGGTTATGCAAGGCATAAAAAATGGCGGCTTGATTGGGAAAATGGTTTACCCATTTTTAAGATACTGAAAAAATTCAATCACCCAGAACCTGTGGATTATAAACATTCTAACTCAAGTAGGATCAGATATATTGAGCAAGGTTGAGCTAGGATCTCAGATGTAAATCAACATGAACTAATTTGAATATGAGTGTGTGCATATGGTGCATCTTTCTTCATAAAAAATTTCTTTACCCATGAACAACTATACCTAACGTTCAAGCTACATAAGTTGAGTCCTTTAACTATCGTGCAATGAAATCTTGGGCATTGCTCTGCTGCTAGCCAGGCATTCATAGCCTCAATGGAGATACCTCTAGTTCTCTCAAAGTATTTCTCTACTTCCAGAAAGGTGTCCATAGCCCCAATAGAGATACTTGAATCACCCATTGGATATTGAGTTTTCCTTCTTTCAATGGCTTTTTTTTTTCTTTTTTCTTTTAAAGGCTTCACTTTTGGAAATTCTTTATTAAATTTTCTCAATACTCAGATATAACTAATCTAAAATGTGGGTTGAGAAATACAGTGGACCTTATGATAGTATTGGGAATTGGATTTTTCACTTGAATCAGAGATACAACTACCCTAAGAGAAATAGGAATTTTACATAGACAGGTGTTTTTATCTATTTTGTGACAAATTTCAATCATGATTCATGAGATTGTTTACAATATACCTTATTCTTAATAAATTTTCACACCATTGTTTAAAACAATCATAAGACACAATTTTAGAATAAAATATTTCAACAGACATCTGAAAATACCTAAATCAATTTCTCCCCTAGTGCCTTTAGCATATTTTGAATAACAACCACTTCATTTCAAAAAGGAAGAAAATGAAGGTCCCCAACAAAAAACAACAAAAAACAACAAAAAAGAAAACAACAAGATAACAAAAGAAAATGGAAGCAAAGACAACTAATTACATATATATATAATCAATACCGTCAGGACCTCAATAGACCCAAAGTAGTGTAAGCCCGACCATTGATAGGCAATGGAATGGAGTTCTCATGTTAGAACACTCAAACAAAAGCATTCTCACCCGAGTTTCTGCTGCTCGATATGGACCCAACCAAAGTTTATTAAACTTACGGTGGTCTCCTTTTCTTCTCCTTAGCTTTATCCCATACCAACTACAAGATCGATATCCTAAAATGCCTTAATTTTTCCTCTTGTGAAACCACCATTTGACAACAACTTGATGTTTAGAGACCTATTGTAAAGAGAGGTTTCTCTTTATTCTTCCATGTTCTTAATAGATTAGTTAGCTAACCTCTATTTGATCATCAAAATTCCTACATGAACACGAGGCAGGGCATGCAAATGTATAGGGAATATTGGCTCTTGGCCATGGACTAGCAAATGGGTGAATTCTAGGAAACTTTAATGCGAGGTCGATCTTCCCATAAGGAAAATCTCAGTTGGGTATGCCAGTCTCTAGGGTTGTTTTCTAGCAACTTTTTAATCACTTCCAACAGGTTTTTGTTAGTAGACTCAGCTACTCCATTTC
Source organism: Sequoia sempervirens (assembly GCA_007258455.2). Classification (NCBI taxonomy): domain Eukaryota; kingdom Viridiplantae; phylum Streptophyta; class Pinopsida; order Cupressales; family Cupressaceae; genus Sequoia; species Sequoia sempervirens. The sequence continues at coordinate 7,946 of VDFB02143032.1, read as the reverse complement.
CCTGAGGGTAGTAATTAGACGAATACTTCAAGACAATTTTGTGTTCATAGGCCCATTAAATGAACTTAGCAGAAGAGAAAGCAGGGCCATTGTCACATACCAGGGCGAATGGTACTCCAAACTTGGTTATGATGCTTTCATTGAGAAATTCGATGACCACGTCTGTGGTGTTGTTTTTATAGGGCTGAGCCTTGATCGAACACGTGCAGTAGTCAGTTGCCGCCAGAATGAATTTATGACCTGCAGATGAGCTTGGATTAATAACTCCAACAAAATCTAATTCCCATTGTGCAAATGATTTTACCTCATACATAGGTTGTAAAGGCATCGCTGGATTATGTTCCCTAGATGCAGAGGTCTGACATGTGTGACATGTCTTGATGTGTTGGTGTGCATCTCAGAACACATGGGGCCAATAGTAGCCTAATCTAAGAATCTGATGTGCCAAGGAATCAATAGATCTATGCCCCATGCCATGTCTACCATGAAACTCAGCAATGGCATGCTTTGCTTCTTGCTGATCCAAGCAGCGCAGGTAAACACCTTCAAAATTTCTTTTGTATAAGGATCCTCCTTTAAGCATGTAATGAGCACTCTTCATCCTCAATGCTCTCCTTTGAGTAGCATTCATCCCATCTAGAAATTTATTATTAAGGAGGAAGAAGATCAAATCCGTACACCAAGGATCCTTTGTAAATGATTGCATTGTGTATTGTTGGCAAGTGATATTCTTATCCACATCTACCATAGCTTTAGATAAGCCCTGTCCTCGAACGAGCTTCATTGGATGTATTTCTAGATCAAACTCTTGTAAAATGGCCATCCATTTTCCTCTTCTCTCCCCCAGTTCACTCTGCATGAGGAGAGACTTCACAATGGGATCAAGAACTATGGCAAGGATGTAATGTCTGAATTGTTTTACTGCTCGCACAAGTGTGAAAGCCTGCTTTTCAAGGGGCAGATATCTGACCTCTGCATTCTTAAATGGGGAACTGATGAAAGCAATAGGCCTTTCATCTCCCTCGCCTTTTCGTTGTGTCAACACAACAACACATGAATGATCAGATGCAAAAGAATAGATATAAAAAGGATTTAAATAATCTGGACTAGTTAAAACTGGTGCCTCAGAAATTGACTGTTTAATCTGTGAAAAAGAAGATTTAGTTTCATTACTTCATTTTATCTTTGCATACTTTTTCATCATTTCATTAAGAGGTTTGACAATCTCTGCAAAGCCCATTATAAATTTCCTCACAAAATTGATCCTTCCGAAGAAAGATCTCATTTCCTTCTTACTCCCTGGCATTGTCAATTTTAGGATGGCCTCAACTCTGCCAGGGTCTATGGATATCCCCTTTTCTGATATTACATGACCAAAGAGTTTCCCTTTAGAAACTCCGAACACACACTTTTTAGGATTAAGAGACACACCATAACTTATACATCTCTTAAGAATTTTCACTAAATCTGCAGCATGGTACTTTCTGTTTTTAGAGAACACAATTAAGTCATCCACATAAATAATGATACATTTACCTGTTAAGTCTTTGAATGCCACATCCATTGCGCGTTGAAAGGTATCTCCAGTGTTGATAAGACCGAATGACATCCTCTGATAGGAAAATGTCCCCCACTTGGTAGTGAAGGAAGTTTTCATTCTATCTTCATGACTGACCAAAACTTGATTATATCCCGAATAGCCATCCAAAAATAATATCTAGGATCCATTAACAGTTTGCAATACCTCATCAAGAGAAGGAAGTGGGTATTTATCCTTCTCTGAGGCCTTATTAAATTCCTTAAATCAACACACAATCTAATCTCACCATTTTTCTTGTGCACAGGGACCAAGTTAGCAACCCACGTGGAATGTCGTACTCAGAAGATTATCCTTGCAGACAATAGCTTTTGTACTTTGTTCTAAATTAAAGGCTTGATCAAGGCATTCACTGGGCGCTACTTTTGGCGAAAGGGCTTCGCCTCTGGCTTCAAAGGTATGGTATGTGTGATGACTGAAGTATCAAAGGTCCTCAAATCCTCATATCCCCAAGCAATTGTTATAATGTCCTCCTTCAAAACCTTAATTATTTTATCTATGATTTCCTCGAGGCAGGTTTTGCCTATATACACATTCCTTTCCTGACCAAAATCAGCCAAATTGACAAATTCGTACTTCCCTCCATCACTTTTTGTTGCTACCCTTTCACGAGCGTGAGGGTCTGAGTCAAAGATTCTCTCGAAGGCTACCATCCCCTTGGGAATGATGTTTCTTTTCAAGTTGAGTATTCCTTCGGTATCACAATTCTCAAGATCCCAATCTTTGTGGTCTCTTTCTGATTCATCAATTATTTGTCCCTCAAAGACATCTAAACTTGCCAAGAAGGCAAGTATATGTTGATCATCATCAAAGACCTAAAAATTTGGGACATTATCCAGGATGACTAGGATCAAGACCAACTTCACTGAGAATCTCTTCAATTTGGAGTCCTGCATAGGCTCCAAAGTACTGGCATCAACAACAAGTGCATCAACAATCTGATTCTCTTCTCTAGGAATTAGAGTGATTCCAAAAGCGTCAAAATATTCAATCAGATTCCAAACTCTGTTCCTGTAGGAAACCAATCTTTTGTTGTGACAAGTGTATTGACTACGAACTTGCTTAACAATAACTTTAGAATCCCCCATAACCATGAGAGTTGTAACCTTCTTCTGATGAGCAAACATCAGTCCTCAAGCAAGCACTTCATATTCTTCCACGTTGTTTGTGCAGCCAAACTGCAACCTGTAAGATGCAAAATATGTCTTCCCTTTCGGATTGGTTAGTTCAATTCCCACTCCACTCCTTGATTTGGACTTAGAGCCATCAAATTTAAGACTCCATAGTTGGTCTGGAGCTAGGATTTCTTTCTTTTTTGGGATTACAGGTGTTTGCTTGCTAGAAGTAGGTGGCAGCTCAAACTGGTGTTGGCTATCTAAATTTAAAGGTTGATGCAAACAAGGTTTATCAGAAGATTCTCCTATATTCAAAACCTGTTCAGGAACTACTTTCTGAACATTTTCTTGGATCATATCACAATTTAGTATGTTTTTCATCAATGCCTTAGGCATTGGAAGGTTATCCAGGGTAGGTGGGACAACCAAAGATTGAGATTCCTCAATCTTTCTTTAGAGGTCAAAGAATAGAACTTGGGTCTACTCAAGCTAAGAAAGACCTTCCTCTTGAGTGGGGTTAGTTCTTGTCAGGGTGGTGGCATCCCTAGCTTCAAATGCAAATTGATTGGTGGGTGCTTGGGGTTGGCATTCACAAGTTTCCTCAACCTGGAAGACATGTTTTAAGATATCTACACAAGGTTGGCATGTTAACTCGGAATGATTCTGATAATGAATCCTACACCAATTAGGAAGCAACAAACTCCATAGATCAGCCTCTTCCCCTAGAACCAACCTATCTTGTTGCAAATTTTTACTGAGAACTTGTTGGTTGACCATGGTCACTGGGTCACTATTTTCTAAAGGCAGTGTATCATTAGAATTGGGCATTGAGAAGGTCATGATCTCCTCCCTCTTGTAAACTCCTATCTCAGTTTTTAAGTAAGCTACCTCGTTAGGAGAATCATATTCAGTGATCATGTGTTTGAGCCTATGCTCACTCTCAATCCTGATTTGTGATGCTATCCCTTTCCAAGGCAGCACATATGTGAGAAGTCTAAGGAAAAATATCCTCCAATGCTTTTCATTAGGTCTTGGCTTAGAAGCATACCATATGTTTCTGGGATATCAGCCACTTGGATATCCATGTAAGTTTGGATCCTTGGGTCAGATCCAACCTGTACATGAATATTTTTCAGTTCTCCTACCACATTCACTTCAGTTTTATCCAACTGAATGACCTTTTTGTTAGTCTGAAGTGGACTCAAACCTAACTTTCTACAAATTGAGAAGGGAATGATGTTACCTGATGCTCTAGAATCCAACAGGCAGTTGTGTAGATTCTTTCTAAAAATCCTTCAGCTTAAAAGGAAAGGTGGGGTCCGTGTCTTGCCTTTGTACAGGGCTGCATTCATTTCATTTGTTGGAGTCGCCTTATTTTTTCATTTTGAGCGATCTGCCTCCTCCAGGGCCCTCAACACAATTTCTCGTTGGGTAGGGCACCACTTCATAATGTCAAAGAATGACAATGAAGTCTTTTTCTTCTAAATCTCTGCAATAAAATCAAACTCCATATCATTTTTCAATGGATACTTAGGAATAAAAGGTGGATTACCTTCCTTTTGAGATTTAGATGGCCCCTTTGGTGGTGGCAGATTGTTGTCTGCATTCTGATTGGGTGGGACCATGGTGTTAGGAATGGAAGATGTAGTAAATGGGCCCTTATTATGATTTCTCAAGAAATGACCTCCTTTGGATTGGAAGGCCTGAGCATCATATATGTCTTCTACTGGTTCATTTTCTTCTTGGCTAGGGAATGGAAGTTCTTCATCAAAGATTTCATAAGCCATGGCAATATTTGTGGATCCACTAGACTTGTTGGAAGTGCCTTGCAATGGAACATCGGCCTATGCAGAGGTTGATTCTCAACCTAGGAACACCATATTGAAACCTCTTTCTTCTACCACTGTTGCCTCTTCTTCTACACAAGTAGTCACCACTCTTGTTGCTCCAACATGGCTAAAACTTGATCTTGAGAGAAAAAAATAGTTCAACCTGAGCCTCTAAATTGGGATGAAATGATGAAGGAGATAGATAAGGAAAGACCCAAGAAAAAGGCCAGAGTTCTTCATTCCACTAATCTCATGGATGTAGGAGAAATTTTTGTTGAATTTGCAATCCCAATGGTGGATAAAGATAGACAAGACATGCAAATAGCTGATTACCAATTGGGCACTATCAATTTGGGGAGACCTACAAGGAATCAATAGATGAACCTCATTGATATTGTAGCATCCTCTACCAAATCTAGAATGATCAAAGATAAAAAGAGGAAGGATTAACTTAAAGCCCAATTAGATTAGTTGCACAAATTCTTGAAGGATGTCTCCACTCTGGTTTCTCAACAATTTGCTGCCCCAGAGACCCCAATCTTACTAAGTAAGAAAGAAGTTGATGACTTAGTGCAAATGAGAATTAAGGTGGGAATGCTTGATAGGTGGATTGATTGGCTCAATCAAGAGGTTGGTGAGGTGCTTGTTGGTGGTTTTAAAGTGCATGAGGGTGCACTAGAATTGGTAGAATAAATGAATCAACATGTTGAATTCTTGGAAAAACAAGATGAAGAGTATAGAGAGCATGTTAAGAAACTAAAGGACATCAAGTGCAAAGCCAACTCTCTTGGAGCAATGGTGTAGATTATGCTATGCATTGCATCATGTTATGGTTTTGGCTAGTTGAAGAAAATACTCATTGTTAAGGTACATGTCTAGATGTGAAGAAGTTTATATTTATTTTTTACTGTTCTAAGGATTTTTTCTATATTTTTCTATTTATTTATACCCCCCAAATGTAGGTTAATTGATATGATGCAATTTGTATTCATTTATACTAGCAGGCCCCTTGAATATTACAATTGCATTGGCCATTGAGTAACATTAGCATAGTTGAGAACCAACTACCAGGACCTTGGAAGATTGATTGCTTTATGTTATCTTTCTTTTTTAGGAGAAATAGGATAGAGATATTTTGTTTAATTTTGTTGTGCTATTTTAACCATCAATAGGTTGAATCGAGGGTTTGAGGTTCTAACTCATAATTATCATACATGCAAGGTGAAAATGCAAAGATTTATTTGTTCTAAGGGTTTTTGGTCTACCTTGGGTGACCATCAACCTAATTTTACCAGGGAATATGAAGTATTTTCTCATAGGAACAAATGTGATAAGGCTATGGGTTTGATTGCTACACATGTTCCTAACAGTTTGTTCTTGCATATTGTGGAATGTACTACTCCTAAGTAGGGATGGTATAAGTACAAGAACTTGTTTGGTTTAGTTAGTGAGGTCTAAGCTATGTAATTTGAGGTAGAATTGGCATCACTTTTCAAAGATTTATTTCCTACCATTGAAGACTATTTCGTAAAATTTAAATAATTAAGGTCTCAATTAGCTAAATGTGGTAAGGATAACATTGATAAGGAATGCATATTCTTGAGTTTATCTAAGTTGAAAGGTTCATTTCCATTCTTCTCTAATTTTTTTATTCTACAATGGATGGATTAGGTGATTCATTTGTCATGCCTTCTTTTGAGACATTTTGTGATACGTTGACCAGGGAACAAGATAAAATTATTCAACATGATACACACTACAAGAAACAAACATTCATTGCATCATCACCTCAAGGTAAAGGAAATAAGAATTCAAAACCTAAGAAAAAATCTAGTGATACACCCACCTCTCCTAGAGAGGATAAAAATAAAGAGAAACCCAAGTGTGGTTATTGTAATAAACCTAGACATGGTGAACATAATTGCTATAATAAAGAGGTAGATTAAATGAGGAAACTTATAAAAGAACATGGCATTTATTTTCCTTATAAATCTACATGTTCACCCTATTATTCTTCATAACCCTCTTCATCCACACATTCAATATAATTAAGTAATGATAATAGAAATGATAATGTAAAAGATCATAAAATGAAAGGAAAAGCACTTTTTGTAACTAAAGTTAAAGAGTGTGTTGGATGGATTCTTGATTCTGGAGCTTCCAATCACTTGACATGTTCACTAAATCATTTTTTGAAATTTGAGTGTTCCGTTACAACTAATATATTGATGGCTAGCAGTGAGTACATGACTGTTTGTTGCAAAGGAAGTGTTGATATGGGTACAAGAACCTTTAGTAATGTATTATATATTCCTGAGCTTGCCAAGAATTTTCTTTCTGTATATTAGATTGCATGTAGTGTTACAAGGAATTCTATTGAGTTCACTCTAGATTTAGTATTCATTTTATATTTGCATACTAGGCAACTTGCTATAGTGGGAAAGACAAATTATATTGCCAATGTTTATGTATTTTCACATTTTTCTTCTACTCATGATGAGGATTTTTTCTCTTTCTCTTGCATCAAGTGTGGGTAGTTTTTTTTAGGGTCATATTGGTCACTTGAACCTTTTTATTAAGGTTCATCCTTCTTCAAATTTGAGTGTTGACTTGGTTTCCAGGACTTCAAATGAGTGGGACATATTTTTTTCTATATTTGTTTTTGCAGGATGGTTTCATGATAGGTATATCAGATTTGGCTTGTAATTCTTCTGTTGTAGACTTGGAGGATATGTTTGAGGGTTTCTCTCTCCTCTTTGATCACACATATTCTTTGGATGTTAATATTTTATTTCCACATTCTTTGTCTTCTTCCTTGATTGGGGTTACACCTAATTTTGTTGAGACATCTTCAGAGACATTTTGTTATCTTCAAAGATATTATTCTTGAGGTGTTTTCCCTCTTACTTCTTCATGGAGATGAGGTTCCTTCAACATTGACCATTTTTTTTGTTTCTTCCCAAGAGGATACATGTTTTTTGGCATTGGATTCTCTTGTCTTCAAACATTCTTCAGTGGTTGTGGAGCTACTTCATTATGGTGGGCTATGTGGTCTCTTCTTTTCCCTCTTCTAGGGGGATTTTAATGTATACATGTGATGGATGTTGTACATGGGGGTATCTTGGAGTCCTCCATCTTTCATCACTTGATTGTATATTTTCTCTCTTTTGGAGAGAGTTTTTTCCCCATGTGGTTTTTCTCCTTTTCTTCATTTGTGAAACATTGCATTTTCATTTTTACATGGGTACCTAAATGGCGCTGTAGTTGAGATCCATATTTGTATCATTTTCAAAATAACTGCTTCTCCTGGAGTTACACTTAAGGGGGGGTGTTGATGTAAATAGGTAATTTTCCTATCTATTTATTAGTGGGGTCCTATTTACATGTTAAGTCCACTTAGTCCTA
>VDFB02143030.1:0-49210 GCA_007258455.2 Sequoia sempervirens | reverse complement strand
GAGTATGGAGTTAGCAGCACCTTCCAGCAGATTTAACTCCAAAGGTTCTTCATCATTCAGGGATAACAAGGGCTTTAACAGAAATAAGGACAAATATGATTTTAACAAAGAAAAATCAGACTTTAAAAACGATTCGAAAGGTAAATCAGCAGCTCCACCTTTGGATTGTGAGGCCCTTAATGACCTACGCAAGAAGAAGCTTTGCTTCTACTGCAAAGGACCATATGACGCCAGTCACGATTGTCCTCTAAGACCTAAGGGCAAGGAAAATCGTGTGATGTGGCCGTACTATGAGGACTCCGAATCAGAAAATTCCGAACAGCAAGAGCATTTCGATGATTCAGAGTCAGAGGCTCCAGAGCCTAGAGCAGAGACAGAGCCCGAGCTTCAGATACAGGAGGCCCGTTTATCTAGCATCCAGCAGGAGGGTTCTTTCCGGATTCGTGGTGTGTTAGCAGGATAGAGGGTCATTACCCTATTGGATACAGGAGCCACGCATAATTTCATAGATGCTAGATTCGTTGAGAAACGTGGACTCATCACTGAGGAGTTCGAGGGCATTAGAGTCAAAGTGGCAGATGGATACACTTTGAGATGCGAACGCATGATAAAGGACCTCCCTTTACGCTTGAACAATTATGAGTTTAAGGCAGATTATTACGTTGTTAATATGGGGGACATTGATTTGGTCTTGGGAATGAAGTGGTTACATTCATTGGAGGAGGTCACACTTCGTTTCAAGGACATGGAGATCCGTTTTGAGGTCGACGGGAAGACTCACATACTTAAAGCAATTCGGGACAGCGACCTTAAAACAATTTCTTTTCGCCGAATGGAGCGGCTCATGCGTCATGACATGGTAGAGTGGGCTGCAGAGTGTCATTTAGCACCTATACAGGAGGGACAGCAAAAGACAGAATATCATCCGGACATACAGAAGTTGAGAATCAAGCATGACAAGGTGTTCAGTGATATTCCGCTAGGTAGACCTCCAGACAGAGGCATAGAGCACATTATTGAGCTCGAGGAGGGCGCTAAGCCCGTGATGATAACTCCTTACAGGCATCCTAAACGATTAAAGGATGAGATAGAGAAGACAATAAAGGAGTTACTTGCTATGGGTCACATTCGACCTAGCAAATCATCGTTCGCTTCTTCGGTTGTTTTGGTGAAGAAGAAGGATGGAACGTTACGTATGTGCATTGATTACAGGGTCCTGAATAAGAGGAAAATCAAGAATAGATACCCGATACCGAGGATTGACGAGCTTATTGATGAGCTCCATGGGGCATGTTACTTTACTAAGATTGATTTACGGTCGGGATATCATCAGATCAGAGTCCGAGAGCAGGACATAGAGAAGACGGCGTTCAGATGTCATTGTGGGCACTTTGAGTTCGTAGTGATGCCATTTGGGCTCACTAATGCGCCGGCTACATTTCAGTCCACGATGAACCGGGTTTTTCATTCACAGTTGAGGAGGTTCGTCTTTGTCTTCTTTGATGATATTCTCATATACAGCAGGACATGGCAGGAGCACTTAGCTCATTTGGAGACAGTGTTGAGTATCTTGGAGAGGGAGTCCTTGTACGCCAAGGAATCCAAGTGTGACTTGGGAATGACCGAATTGCTATATCTAGGTCATATTATCAGTGCAGATGGAGTGCACATGGATCCTGAAAAGATCCGCGCCATTATTGATTGGCCCACACCGGCAAACCTAACACAGTTGAGAGGGTTTCTCGGTTTGTGTGGATTCTACCGCCGATTCGTGAATGGTTATTCACGACATGCAGCCCCGATGACAAATTTAATGAAGAAGGGGGCATTTGTTTGAACTCTTGAGGCACAGGAGTGCTTTGATAAATTCAAGGAGTTGATGACCACATGCCCAGTGTTAGCACTTCCAGATTTTACGAAGCCTTTTGAGCTTCAATGTGATGCATCAGGTGAGGGTATTGGTGCGGTGCTTATGCAGGACAAGCACCCGATTGTGTAGGAGAGCCGCAAGCTCAGAGGACCAGAGAGACTATATAACATTTATGATAAGGAGATGCTCGCGATCATGCATGCCTTAGCAAAATTCAGGCAGTATCTTGTTGGCAGCAAATTTTGCATAAAAACTGATCATAACAGTTTGAGACACTTTTTAGCGCAGCGAGATCTTAATGACAGGCAGCAGAAATGGGTCAGTAAGTTGCAGGCTTATGACTTTGATATTTCATATATCAAAGGTACACAGAACGTAGTGGCTGATGCACTTTCACGTAGACCGTACTTGAGCACTATGGTTCATATCTCGGAGGATTGGAGGCATATGATAGTGGCAGAGTATGCCAAGGATAGTTGGGCCTCCAGTATTGTTGAGGGATCAGCAGTTGATACCAGGTATACGCTTGTAAATGACTTGATCATTTACAAGAACAGGATATTCTTGATCCTAGGTTCTGAGGTGAAGAACATCGTTATGCGGGCCTTTCATGACATGCCTACAGCAGGACATCCCGGATACTTCAAAACTTACAGGCAGATACGGGAGAGGTTCACATGGAAAGGACTCAAGGGAGATGTTCTTCTCATCACGCATGGAGTGCCCCCGCTGTCGCCAGAATGCTGTGAGAACACGTGACCGCGTGTTTTTCATTTACAGCCACTCCGACTCCCTCGACAGAAGTGGAACGCTCACGATGGACTTTATCATCGGCTTGCCTTAAAGCCCATGGATTGCATTTATGAAGTTGTGATCGCTTACTTGGCATGCCTTAATTTCTCCGGACACCACTTACTTCACACAAACAATACTGCGGTAGCGAGGCATTCTTTCAGGTGTTCGACTTCATGGGCTGCCTCGAGCATCAGGAGCCGCATGAGATAGTCGGTTCCTGAGTAACTTTTGGCAGGAGGTATTCAGGCTTTGTGGGACCGAGCTCACTCCGAGCACTAGTTACCACCCGCAGACTGATGGGCAGATGGAGATTGTGAACAAGTGGGTGGAAGGTTACCTCCGAAACTATATAGCAGGGCAGCAGAAGGCGTGGGTCAAATGGATACATTTGTGTGAGTATTGCTATAACTCGACATTCCATATGACCATTCAGATGTCACCTTTCATGGCGTTGTACGGGTATGAGGCGTCGAGTTTCCTTGATTTGCTACTGAGCGACAATAGAGTGCCGAGTGCAGGAGGTTGGTTGCAGGAGAGTCAGGACACTATGAGGGCTCTCAAGGAGAATATAGCCAAGGCACAAAATCAGCAGAAACAGTATGCGGATCAGAAGAGGACGGAGAGGCATTTCGAGGTTGGTGACATGGTTTACCTCATGCTGCAGCCCTACCGTCAGTCCACTCTTAGGAAGAGGGGGTCAGAGAAGCTTAAGCCACGTTATTACGGTCCTTTCCAGATCCCGAGGAGAGTTACGCAGGTGGCTTTACTGAGCTCTGAGCTTCCAGCAGAGTGGTACACAATGGCTGATGTATCACCAAGAAGGCGTTGGTCATCATGCGTGGTACTGCCTCGGCAATGCAATTTCCTTAGATGATGAGGGAAAAGCGATTTTAGTACTCTAAGTCCAATTCGAGTACAGAGGCAAATAGCCAAGGACTATCAGGAATATCCGTGAAAATGGGAGAGGATTTGGTTCCTGAGGATGCACATGGGAGAGCTTTAGGAGATTCGCAAAGATCCTGCATTGAGATTGCTGAGGACAAGCACCGAGGGCGGATCATTATGTCCCCTTCTCAGCTGATATCCTTGGAGCAATGTGATTGCCTATCATACCACCCCTCGAGGGCTAAATGGACCGTGATAGAGGGTCATTTTGGGAGCTTGGCTCACCTTCAGCTTGGCGGCTTGATCAAGAGGGCTTTCGCTTGGGCTCGGACGTGAGACTTCTGCGTAAGTTGCTATTTTAGTAGTTCTTCCCTGTGCAGCTGGGACCCCAAGTTACTTTTAGCAGTATGGCTTTGGCAGCGTTCAGAATCACTTCAGTGTTCGTCAGCTTCAGACGGATCAGTCATCGGATGAGTAACGAGGGAGATATTAATATTTAATTATATTAATTAAATTTAATTATTTGATGATTATAATATAAAGTTATAATATTAAATTATAACTTAAGTGATTTTATTGAGGGGGTCGCCCATCATCAGGAAAGGGGCCAATTTGGCAATTAATTTATTATAAAATATTTGAGCTGAGACTATTGAATAATTAAAAGGAAAAGTTCGAAATATTTTAATGAAACCCTATCTTTGTGGAAATCGCACTTTTCAAGAGATAAAGGGTTTTGCATTGGGTTTTGTGCAATTAGGTGATCATTGAGTTTGGAAATTGATCAACTTTGATCTGAGCAAGAAGCTTTAGGGTTTCAAGTTCGAATTCCTTGGGGAACGAGCCATCTCCATTGGAAGCAATTCAGAGGGTGTGAAATAACACTTGATTTATTGCCAGCAGAGGTTTCTTCATCCAGAGGAAATCATTGAACTTCACAGGAAATAAATATTCAAGGTTTTCAGAGAGTTCTCTGTCCAGAAGTCATCTTGCAGACTAGGCGCACCTTATACAGAGTTCAGAGATTGATTTTAAAGGAGCCGTACAATCTGCATTTATTGCATCAGCAGGCCGTACCATACTGTCAGGCCGTACCGGCAGAAAAGGACATGTTTCTTCATCTAAGGCAAAACGCCTTACTTATTGGTCTTCTGTCTTCCTTTTTGGAGGCGCCTACATCCCTGGATCAATGTGCAAACTTTGGAGAGAGGGAGAAGCTGAGATTGGTGTGGCCGTACCATCATCTGGAGAGTATTCATTGCTGCTACATAAATCAGGTTTTTACAATAAAAATCTTGTTTTAGATTTGCATGTCAATAGATATTTCTTGTATCTGTCTCAGAAGTTTAAATCTTGATCAAGTATCAGTATTGGCAAGAAATTATTGCATTTCCGGAGTTGTATGAATTTCTATAGATTTTATATTATTTATTTGCAAAAATCGTACCTTTTCATTTATGCTCAAAACCCCAAAAAAATCAAAAATTGCCAAAACAAACAAAAACTCAGTCAGATTCAGAAACAGAGGAAACTAGGGTTTCTACATTTTCCCAGGATAGATACTTGTGTTTATGTTGCATCTTTACATTTCAGTATTTAATTTCTTTGATAGCAACTCTTTAATTCCTCTCAATTATCACTATCATTTGGATGTCCAAGTAGAATAGTAGTTTATTTTGCTTGATTCCCTAGTTTCAAACTAGTTCTAGTGGAAACTAGAGATCAATTTCCATGGATGCCACATCCTCTACAAATACACATTGCAGATATTTTGGGATATGGAGGAAGCCATAACTTATCCAAGCCTCCTATAGCTCTTAACAAACAAACATCCTTGTTAGCTGCAAGGTCTAATATTTGGTGCCCTTCTCTTTTTAGGTGCTTTATTTCACCCACATTCAATCTGCTAATAGGCCAGTAAGCTTCCTCTTCAATCTCATTCAAGCATTATGTAGTCTTTTCTCCTTTCGACCTTTCGAGGCATTAATTACTATTTGTGAATCTCTGATCACTGACTTCTTCTATATTTTCAGTACAGTGACTTGCAGCCCTTCCAAGGGAGCCACTGCCACAACTTCATTGTTGGTTCTATTATCTATATTTTCAGTACAACAACTTGCAGTCCTTCCAAGGGAGCCGCTGCCCCAACTTCATTGTTGGTTCTCTACTAACGTCTAGTGAATAGGTGAGCATGGGTTGACCATCTAAATTTCTAAATACACCTCCTTGCCCCCACCCACAGGTCCTAGGTTGCCCTTGGCAGTGCCATCATGATATCTTTAGATTATTCTTTCCTAAGTAACAGATCCCTTTGTCAGGGTAATTTTTATACTTCTGAACTGTAATATTTTTGAGCTCTAATATTTCCTCCATTTGAAAGTATCAAATTTCACATGCTTCCACCTCCTTTTCTATCTCTTTGTACCCTTAAGTTTTTGGATCATGAAATTTAGCCTAATGCACCTCAAACCTTGCAGTATACTATACCAGGATACCTCATCTTGACACTTGAGAAGAACCCTGGATCTTTATATTATTCAAAGCACACATGAATGAATTTCTCACAGATACCATATAGAATTTTTGAGATTCCCATTGAGGGAAGGCGCTTAATAATGAGAGACAAATGAATACACACAAACATAGAATAGGTAGCAGGCTTAAAGTCAGAAAAACCACAGGGGAAAATATCCACTTTAATGTCTCCTTCATTCACTATTATCATCTTCATCGTTGTCATTTGTATATAGTGAAAAGTCTATAGGGACCTCTGTCTTCCACAATTACAGATCTTGCCTCCATTCCGCTCTCCACATGCTGCTTTCGTACAGTATTAGTTCTATGATTCTAGGGGAATTTCTAGGATTTTGTATGCAAGTACTCGCATAGCCAAGATTAGCATCTTCTATTTTATTGTTGTGTGTAGGTATCTCATGGGGTGATTTGTAACATGTTCAATGGTGAATTGTTGATTTTGTCCCTCTACTGCCATGTCTTACAAATTATTGCCTAGAAAGGTGCTTCCTTACCTAGGGAAGTTCTTAAATCCTAATAAATTGCCTTTAACAGTACTAACCAATGACTGAAATTTTAAATATGAAGGGCATTATACTGTCATAAATCAACAGCCCCCTTCAATTTAAGAAAAGAGCATAACTATCAACTCTAGTCAATCTTAGAATGTTTGAGGCTACTTACTCCATCAGATGCAGAAATAATTGATTGAAGATTTGGAATTGAGTCTGCACTTTCGATCTTGGGTATAACTTGTATATCTGTGCCACAACCTATCAATGATTTCAAATAGTTATGTTAATGCATAAGAAAATAAAAAATCATTTAGATTTTTCTTTACTGAATTTTAATTTTAATTTCTAACAAATTTTAGTCAAAATAAAGATTGCTCACTAGTAACACTTTAAACATCTAGGAAAGTTACTCCTACTGATGAACCCTAGGGAAAAAGTTTGCTTTGAGGAATTTACTTTTAAGATAGTTTTTCAATTCAAGCACAACCTTAGCATCCTTCACAAAGGAAACGGCAAAAAAATTCACTTTATTCTCCACGCCAAATTTTATGTCCTCCCAATCTTTCTCTGCAGTAATCAAAAGGGAATAGGAAATAGACATGATCAACAGATTTTCATGGATCCATATTAGACTATGAATTGAACATAAACAACACAGTGAACTCAAACAGATTTCAAAAGATCATAAGAATTATGTTTCAAAACTAAGACATGTTTTTCATATCTATGATGAATTAGCAATGAAGGAGAAAATTCCAGAAATAAGTGCAAGACATGTATCTGAGATTGAAAATTCAGAGCCCAAGGAATCTCAAATTCTAAAGTTGGAAGATTGTCATTCTTGCTACAAAGCACACTTAAAACTACAGAATCAATTTCTCAGACAATAGCTTTGATACAAAAATCTAAGCCCTAAATGGTTGCATAGGTTCCTTGATGTAAACCTGTTATAGATGGTAGTGTTGCACTTTTTCCACGAACATTCAAATGACGACGAGATTTAAGCTCTCCTCCATCTTTGACTTCACAAATTACAGATTTTTTTGTTTTGGACTTCACCAGCAAAGACATCATTCCTCCTGTATTTCACCAACTTTAGAAAGACTGCAAGCATGTTTAAAGAAAAATTTATACTTACACTTTTTGCCAAGAAAGTCCATTTCAAGAAAAAGGCAGTATACGAACGAAAGAAAAAAATGACTATTGAAACAGAAACAAACTTGCATGTTCAATGTTGTCAGGAAAAATGCCTAAACTATAAAGAAAAAATGGCCAAGTATGTCAGGACAAGTTTGATATAAAGTTATAAACAGAATACAAGCGTCAAGGACCCTTTACAACACAGCTAAATGAGTGATCTAGGTTTGCATTGAAGAATTTAAATAAATGAGAATTTTATTAGGACAACATGAGACAAGAATAATTAGAAATCATGGTTATTAACAGAAATTAGCTACAAAAGTATAAAAGCATCATATTAACACAGTTTATCACAACATGGAAATTGTGTCCAGGGAAAAAGTGTTGAAAATTCTTCAAGAGGGTGACAAGTTATTTCAATCGTGACATTGCTATACAAATAAATACTCTTTTCAAAGTTTCAACTGTAGAAATATTTATGGAGTGTATTATTTCATGGGTTTATAATATACAAATTTACAAGATGAGAAACTCCCAAAGAACCCCAATAGAAAAATAGACGGAAGCAGTGGAATGACACATTTGTGCAGAGGCATCATATTTCCTATTAAGAAAGAAGTAAAATAGCTAAGATAATCTAATTTATTATTCATCTGTACTATTGCAAGTAATCAATAGTTTTTGAAGACACTTGATAATTTATTGAATCTTTTCATTATGTTGACATTATCTATGCACTAATACCATGAAAATCGTAAATCATATCACATATGACCCTCCTTAATCTTATTTATTGCATATATAAAATGAAAAATTTGCAGTTATTTCATTTATAAAATCTTTATTCATTTGTCCTTAACCTTGCTTTTTGTGTTTCTTTCTGAAACAGGAGAATACAACTTTGTATTTTAAACTAAAACTGCAAAATTAGTATAGGCAGAAGATACCATCCACCAGGATTATGTCTCCATCTTCCACGTCATTTACAAAATCATCATAATTTACACTAACACAACTTTCAGAGCTCACTCCTCGCTTTGTAGTGAAAGTGAATTCTTGACCCTTCACAAGTTTGATGGGTCTTGGTAAATCTCCACTTCTAACTTCAGGGCCCTGTAAGAAATGACTTAAGAATCAACAATAATATGCAATATGCATTCTTGTAGTCAGCTGAAAGATCATTTTGAAGGAAAAATAATTAAGAATATTCAGTCAAGTCCAACTCCACAACAAATTAAATGACATGGAACATAATCACCAATGGATGAAAAGGGAATTTACCATCAAAAACCTACAAAGGCATTGAGTAAAAAGATAAGGCCAAAATATTGGTACAATCTTAAATAATAGTTAAGTACAATCGTATTATATCACACCTAATAATATTCTTTTTGTTTCAAATGAGCACAAACATAGCAGAGTCACTTTAGAGCTGCAAATGAAATATGTACAGGTATAAAATGATTTGCCTCCTTCCTACTATGATGATACTTACCTTTATAAAGGTAAAGATAGATTTTAGATAATTTCCCTGTGAGATGTCGATTTGATGTATAAGAACTCCCTTAGGAAAGCATTCCACAAGAGGATTATTTTTTATTTGCTTTAATATTGTTCAGTGAGGTGTACAGCGTTAACCCTCTCCAAATTTAAACCTGTGGCCTCCACTGTGGAGTACGCTTGCCTTAACCACCAAGCCAAATTAGGATGCAATTCTCTCCATTATCTATCCTCTTGAATATTAAGTTGGGTACTGTTATAGGTTTTACAAGCATAAAAGATAGCCCATCCTACATTATATTTGAAGAAAACACTATGTATTTGTACTTGCTGCCAAAAGCTCTTTATAATGACCAAAGATACCAGCAGCATTGAAATAATCTAAATAAATGAATATATATTTTGAATATTTTTAGTATTAGTTAGAAACTGCAAATCAAACTTAGATTATAATTTGTTTGGTAGCTGACTCTATTTTAAGGTTTGTTGATTAATTAGATCTGTTTCACCTGTATGCCTAAAATACCAACCACTTCGTTGGGGTTCTTTGTATAAATATCTACACAAATAATGAATAAAATGTGGTCATTCTATAATTTGGTATCAGAGCATTAGGATGATCAAAGTAAGTCAGCATACTATTGTCAAGGAAAGAAGAGTCTGATCTGCAAAAGTGGCTACGTCCTGAAGTGCCTGTTCCTGCACATCTTTTCTGCAGAAAGTTGGTAGCTTTCTCAACAGAGGAACTGCAGTATTTTCAATCAAAAAAGTAGTCACATCTCTGGTCAGATAGCACAACATGCAAGCTGCAGAGAAAAGTTCTGCAATTATGTGTCTCCAATCAAATATCCCGAGTCTTCTAAATGAGATTTTATGGATCCTGTTTTGAAGGTTGAGGTACTTTTAACTTTTAAGTATTTGTGAAAGTGTACAATTTTGTAACTTCATCAGTTCCATCCAAGCTATTGAAAATAAATAAAAATAAAAAGAGCAAGGTATGCAAATGAGTATATCAAGGATAAAATGACAGAAGAAAAGAGTGCTAAGCATAGAAATTTGTTTTTATATAATACTTATGTTTAAAGTTATAAAAGGATTAATTTGTTTCTAAATAGGGGCTCACGCAAAGCAATCCTTGAAGGGTGTAATTTTGATTATTTTATTTATTAATTATAAACCATAAAGGTTGGTGGTTGTCATAAATATTAAAATACTTCATGTTGGTGTGAACATGGTATATTACCTAACTAGTTTCTTATAAGTTCCTATTCACACTAGCATGCTTAGCTTACTCAGCTCATTTTCTTTTTGTGTCTCATGTCATAGGATTAAGACACATGTCATGATCTTATTCTATCCTAGAGTTTCATCATTGTCTCTATAACAAGGATTTCTCATTGTATATTGTATGATTATTCATTTTGCATCTAATGAATTATCAGGCTTTATAGCAAATCTTTTGCTTCTCTCCTTTATGAAAGGTTGTTTTGGTTGCAAATGATCCTTGGACTGCTGTGAAGTTGAATCAACAACTCTTACACTTTGAGATTCAATGTAATGTTTCTTTATCACAAGGCATTGTAAGCTGAGTTGAATCCCACAAGTGTTTGTGTCCTAGTAAGACCATATGAGGTAGGGACATCCAACAAAGCTAGATGCAAAAGCATTGTTCCTAGACAAGCAATTGTTGAACAAATCGATCAACCCAGTATGGTGTTGACATTTTAATTTGTCTCTTGTTGTGAGACAACAAAAAACAAAATAGTACATGAAGATAAACTTCTATTCAAATTTGGAGGTGTTCCCTAGAAACTAAAATCTATCCTAGACCCTTAGCTATGAACAAAATACACAGTTATGCACGCTTTACAATCTTGTCTCATTATGTACAAAGACAAGATTTATATAGCTCTCGAATCTAAAACGAAAGAGAAGATATTGAGAGTAATTTAGCAGGACACCCTAGCTACTTTAAGACTTACAAGCAAGTAAGGGAGAGATTTACATGGAAGGGACTCAAAGATGATGTCTTGCGAAAAGTTAGGGAATGTCTAACATGTCAACAAAATAAGTCAAAACATACCTTTCTAGTAGGATTGTTGCAGTCCCTACCCATATCAAAGCAAAAATGGAAAGCATACCAATGGATCTTATCACAGGCCTCCCATGGATATAGGGCAAGGAATGCATTTTGTTGTGGTAGACAAGTTGACTAAGTATGCCCACTTTTATGCTATATCCTCTAAGTTTAAAGCACCGCAGGTTGTAGAGTTGCTTTTTAGGAAGATGTTCAACACCATGGCCTACTCGGGAACATTCTTAGTGATTAGGACAATAGGTTTCTCAGTATTGTTTGGCAAGAACTTTTCAAATTGACAGGTACTGAGTTAACTTCGAGCACTAGTTACCAGCCATAGATGGATGGGCAGCAAAGATTGTCAACAAGTGGATAGAAGGATACTTGTGGAACTATGAAGCAAGATAGCAGAAGGTGTAGATCAAGTGGTTAGATTTGGTTGAATACTGTTACAATACCACATACCACATGTCCATCGGCATGACTCCAATTAGCGCATTGCATGGATATGATCCACATCTTTTGTGGATTTATCATTTGATCATTGTTGATAGCCAAGTCCCAAAGGCAAAGGAATGGATCCAAGAGAGTTAAGACATTCTTAAGTCAATAAAGGAAAATCTCCAACAAGCTCAAAATTAGCTGAAGATTTATGCAAATAAGCACAGTGTGGAGAGATATTTTGAGTTGGTGACTTAGTTTTCTTGCAGCTGCAGCCCTAGAGACAATCTTCCTTTAAAAAAAATGGAGAAAAGAAGCTAAAACCATGATTTTATGGTCCATACAAAATAGTGATGAGGATAGGCAAGGTTGCTTATGAGTTGGATTTGCTGAAGCATAGTAAAATACACAACATTTTTCATGTTTTGTGCCTCAAAAAGGCACTTAGATAGCATATTTCACCCTCTCCTAAACCACAACTGCTGGATGCAAAGGGTAAATTAATCTTGGTACTCGAGGCTATTCTAGATAAGCAAGAGAGAATGTAAAATCCCCTACTAGGATATTCTTAACATACATGCAATTTTTTTATTTTTAGCTTATAAGCATTTCATCAAACACTTTGCAGGTTGTTGTACCCAAACCAATTTTTTTGCTTCATTAAGGCATTTTGCTTAAAAGAAGCTAAACCTTGTTAAAATGATGTCAAAATATAGTTTTTGGGCAAGTCAAGTATGGACTTTGGTCAATGTCATGTCGGTCGTCAACAACAATTGGTCAGTACCTGGAGGTCAGAACCTGAACTTGGGACTCAAAGCAAGACATGTTATGATGGAGAAGTGCTTCACGACAAAAATTATACTCTTACAAGGTCAATTTAGTAGCCAAAATATTGTTTACGGAACATGAAACAGATGAAGACATTTTGCAGAAAGCAGATCTACACCCCTGTAGCCCAGGGGCGCCCTTCTTTTTGAAGGCTCAGATTTAGTTGCTTTTGCTTGTAAATGCATTCAATCTCTTCAGAATTTAACTAGCTTTCTGATGAGCTATCAAGCGAGGTCATCCGAGTTGCAAAACTCCGGCAATTGAAGTCAGAAACTGAAGGTACGAAGAGAATGCATGTCACAGAGGCTGTCAAATTTTCAGTTTTTGCGCCCCTGTAGCCCAAGGGCGCCCTTGAATTTGACCCCTCAGATGGATGAATCTGCAAAATCTGTTTCCGGGGGATCTTTTCTAATTCAATTCAGCTCCGCAACACACCAATTCGCAAGATGATCCGATATACTGAGTGATCGTGACAAAGGTTCTACCGAGCACGTAAAACAGAGGGTGGGAAAATGTAGAAATACACACCTATACCTCTATAGTCCAGGGGCGCCTAGCCTTTAGGCCTGCCAAATGGGGTCTTTTGCAGTCACAGTCTTCACGACACTTATGCGAAATCCTCTTGGCTATCCAGTGAACCCATTCATCAGCCCTCGGGATTTGTCAAACGCCCATACATGAAGGGTCAGTGGGGATCGCTAAAGAAATCAGACAACCAGAAAAATGGCCAAGTGTGGGAAATACACTCCCTTGGAAAAGGTGCCCTTCTTTTTGAGGTCTTAGAAGCAGTTTTCTCACTTTGTCACCTCCACAGACATCTCTTCTCAGTGCTTCTAGCTACGTAGAGAGATTGTCGGTGTGCGAATCGAAGCACTCCAGCTCCCGGTGTCAAGGGTCAAAGTATGGCGTCTAGATGAAAGTTACAGTTTTGTCAAATTAGTGATTGTGCCTTCACAGGCTAGGGGTGCCCTTGCTTTTGGGGTTCTTAATGCAGCTTTCAAATGCCTTACATACAGTCGTTGGTTGCGGAATTCTTCCAGTCACGCAATGAACCTATCATTTAGTCAGCAGGATTCATCGTTCACCAGCAGCAACAGTTTGAAGCGTCAAATGGCAAAATGGAGAAATGGCTAAGTTTGGAGATCTTGCATCAATTTAATCAAAGGCGCCTAATTTTTTGAGGCATCAAACATCGTTTTTAGCAGTTGCAACTCCCAGCAAACATTTCATCTTTGCTCTGCAGGCTTAGCGGTGGATATCTCAACTCAGTCGCAGCCTCAATCAAGTATCCAGAAATCAAAGCTCAACAGAGACAACTGTAACTTTTCAATGAGCTATAAAGTAGGAAGTTAGCAAAAAAATCTCATAACTTTTGCAAATGGACGCCTGGAGAGTCAAATTTGGACTTTTCAAAATTAGTGAATTTTTCTAAGCGCACCCGGATGCAGAGATTTCAGTTAACTTATTAAAATAATATTAAATTTCAACTTTTTGCATGCAAGCATTAATGGGTGATTTTCTTCAATATTCTAATATTGGCGCCCTTTTTTATATTAAATTGCAAATTTGCATGTGGAGAAGAACTGAATATTTTAATATTATTTATTTTTCGGAACTCTAAGTCAGTGACTTGATCAGAAGGGGGTCCAATCAGAACTTTTCTTTTGAAATCAAGGTTTCTATTCTTGCAGTGGCGCCATTTAGCTACGATTTTCTCTATTTATTCAACATGGCATCCATCATTTCATTCATCTAGCTTGAGCAGAGGCGAATTTCTTCCTGAGTTGGGTGAATTTTCTTCAGCAGTCATTTGCAAAGACATCAAAAACATTCTTTTGCAGGTACAAGTCCAGATTCATTAGCAGAATTCAAGACAAAGTGGCAATTTTAGTAGGAGAAAAGCATCAAAACCTCAATCTTTTGTCTCAATTTCTTCCATTTCTCGTCTTATTTTCTTTCGCATGTTCGAGAAACTGGCGACTTTTGACAAAACAAATCATCTGGGTTGATTCAGAATAGCTTCCTCGACAAAACCCATGTGCTAGAATTTTCCAAGAAAATTTGTTCCAGAGCATCGGTTCTCGAGGCTTTGATTTTCTTGACTGAAATTCCTTTGCATGGTGGAGTAGAAGTCCAATTTTCACAAACCTGACATTCTGGGTTGTCTTAGAATCTTTTTCTGGACAAAACCCATATCTCAGAATTTTTCATGAAAATTGCCCTCTGACGGGCTATTTTTAGCCTTAGTAGGCTATTTTTAGCTTTCCAAAAAAATTGTTAGAATATAGTCATGTTCACAATCAACAGGCAAGTTTTTCAAAATGCAGTACACACAACTCGAATTCAAGACTAAGTCAGTCTTGACTCGTGACTTCATCGGAACAGTTGACACGAATCTACATAAGGTGCTTCCAGAAGCAATCTTGGATCCAATCAAGATAAAAGATCCAATACTTCAAAACATTCAGGAATCTGGGTTGCTTGAGGCCGCTTCTATCCCTATCTCAGTTCATTGCGTAGAGTTCATATTGTGTTGAGCATTACAATTCTGCTACTCGCGAAATATAGTCAGTAGATGGATGGGTAATTTGCAGTCTCAAACCCCTGGACATCGAGAGATGTTTTGGTATTCCTCAACATCCGAACAGTCTAGTTATTGCCGTGGACCAGTGTGAGAGGGCATTCAATGATGATATGGACAAGTGTCAGAGTAAGATGGCAGAGAGACAGTTAAAACAAAAGAAGAACAAGTTGCCAAACAATGTGGGTCGTGGTGAATACAAGGATGAGTATGCGATTTTGATCAGTCTTCTCAATCGCGTCTCAGGTCATGCAGATGCAAACAGATTCCAACCCTGGATGTACTATATCATTGGTCAAATCATCTCCGGGCAAGAGCATTATGACTGAGCATCCCTCATCAGCAACGTTCTCCACGAGCAAATCACCGGTTTTCTAGTTTCCCACCAGTTTCATATGTGTTCCTATCTCGTATACTTGATCGCCTATCAGGGTCAGTTTAGAGGATTGAACACAATGGGGATACTCAGTGTACAGAAAGTCTACCATTACTATGACCAACTTGAGTTCACGAAGGCTGAACGACATTTCAAGCGTGTGCATGAGGCTTTCTTAATGTATATAGTGAGGAACCTAGACCGGGAGTTGCATGTTTGTATCTCAACAGTTGCTAGAGCAGCAATGGTTGATTGGGCGGACTGGTTTATTCAATTCCCTACATACACCTACATCCGCGTCTACGGATACACAAGAAATCCAGCCATGCTTCCACACTATCCTTTGGATAGGACAGTCTTCATGGAGTTCCTGAGGCAATTGTACGATGTTCATCTACGTTTGCGCCACAAGCATAAACCAGCTACCAACTTTCCAATGCAAATGGGAATCTATTGGTGTAGGACAGCAATTGATTCTAAAGCTGCAGGACAGGAGTTAGAAAAGTTTCATCTCAAGTACCTTGTCGTTGCACGCACATATGATCCTTGGGGTCATTATTCAGCACACCTTGGTGGTCGCCCTTACCATAAGCCTACAATGGAGGATTATTGGGTGAACTGCGAGGATGACTTTGAGGTGTGCAGACGTAGCTACAGCAGGTTCTCTCTCTCACAAATTTTTGTCTTCTTGGCAGAAGATGTGGGAGGTTTGTCAAATGATGAGGGAGATACACTTCCTCAATTTTTTAGAGAGCAGGTTGATACACAACCATCGCCGACTGTTGATTGGTTTGCCAAAGAATACTCATCAGTGAAGGAGAGGTCGAGTAGAGTTATTCAAAACAACATACTCTACCTCGAAAGCAAGAAGACCAGGAGGGTAGTCATGCCTAGAACAGAGCCGCCACCGGTGGATGCTTCACTACCATCTTCGTCGAAACCTAAACAAAAGAAGAGTAACCCTCCTAAGAAGAATAAAGTCCCTAACAGTTCAAAAGGGAAGGCACCTGCTACTGAAACGCACATGGAGCCAGTTCAGAGTTTTCCAGAGTTCGAGGTTCAGCCGCGCATGCCATTACCTACACCACAGCAGTCTCCAGTTCCGATTCACATTGATTTGGACCTAGACTCGCCACCTCGCCGTAATGCCTCTACACATTCACACTCATCAGAACCTCTCATGACTAGCACAGACCCTTCCAATGGGATTAGTCGAGACTCGTCTTGGCTTGAGAATCAACTGGGTAGGAAGAGGAGGCAACCATCTTACATACTTGATCATTTAGATTTTGATCATGTCTACCAGGATGCGCCAGACAAGAGGATCAAGAAACAGGTTCATGTAGAGAGGAATGCTGACAAGGAGATCGTCATAGAGACCGCTGCACCTCCAGAAGGTAAGAGTCTGAACGAGATTGAAGTTCAAGACTTCGAAGTGATCAGAGTCAACCTTGGTAGAAGCACTCGCCAAACAAAGGTTGATCTCCTACAGGTTGCAATGGATAGCGCAAAGGATAGAATAATGAAAGACGGAGAAGACAAGGCAGCCCTCAAGGCTGAAATCCAATAGCTTCATCAATACATCTCTAGCCTTGTACACAAAACAGAAAATGCCACCGCTTCACTCCCACCAATGCTAGAGCCACCGGCAGAACAAGGCCAGCTTAATCACCTGGTTGCATACGGCAAGCATTTGGAGGATTGGGAGGAGGAGTTCGTCACCAGAGGC
Source organism: Sequoia sempervirens (assembly GCA_007258455.2). NCBI lineage: Eukaryota > Viridiplantae > Streptophyta > Pinopsida > Cupressales > Cupressaceae > Sequoia > Sequoia sempervirens. The sequence continues at coordinate 31,959 of VDFB02143030.1, read as the reverse complement.
CGCTTTGTGCTTGCAAAGTTATATCAGTTGTGGTACAATGCATGCGAACTCCATCTACGTCTCTAGGATGAGGAGCGAGACTTGGCAATTGACATACCCAGAGATGAGATCATGATTGCTCACCTGAGGATGGCATATGAATCAGTCATAGATGCAGAAGACAAAGAGGCTATCTACACTTGGAGGACACAATTGATCTTCAAGGCGAAGATAGAGGAGACAATGGCATTAGAGTTGGTTGAGAGCAGAGAGCACGTCACTAATGCACTCCGGTACGTGAGAACTTTCGTGTCTCGCATACCGTGCCAGTATCAGCTTGAGGATGGTGCGTATGTTGAGCTTGTTGATGTTCAGTCAGAGCTCCAGGCACTCATTCATGGTATTTTTTGTGGGGAGACTTGTGATGTCCCCGCTCTAGTCAGTTATCAGGTGTAGTGTGTTAGCCTATTTCTTGGACCCTTGTGGGCTAACTGGATTGGTTAGAGGGTCAGTGGTATTTTCTAGAGGAGTTGGTCGTTCTCATTTTCAGAGTTCAGTGATTGGCTCACTGCAGGCCTTGGCAGTTCAAGAGTTGACAGCTTCTGATGGCACAGAGATATATGGAGTTTTGAGGAAGTTATGATTATTTAAGTGATTTAAGTTATATTAATTTGATATTTTATTATAAAGTCAAATTGACTTTATTCTTTTTATATCACTTAAATATTCATAAAAAGGTGATTTAAAATTAAATCACTTATGCATAAAAGTGGGCGCCCAAGTATTTAATTTGGAACTATTGAAAAGTGAATTAAATATGATTTAAAATATTTAAAAGATTGCAAGTGGCATCACTTTCTTGAAAGTCGTGCCTTTTTGGATATAAGGCATTTTGGCAATGAGAAACTCACTTATTGATTATTTTGAATTTTCCTTTGGGTTTTCTTCTGTGCTATCCTCTGTGATCAGGGTTTGAGCAAATCTTCCATTGGAGAACGGAATCTCTTCAATGTTGAGCATTTTTGAGACTGTGAGAGACCAGTCGAATTAGTGCATTGGTGAGAGCTTCATTCAGAGGTTCTATTGAGCTAAATCTGTGTTTCTATTGAGTTTCCTTATCAGTTTCAGGAGGGTTTGAGAGATGGCATCTTTCTTTCATCTGGTAGACACTCTACTTCATGGCCGTACCTTCTGAGTTGAGGATTCTGACTTATTGCTTGAAGTGCGTGGCTCTTTGTGCAAGGGCGTTTGGATTTTCTAGGAGAAACGCCTTTCCTTTTGAGGGTTTCTCTTCAGCTTCTTTGGCGTCTGGCTTATACCTATCATCTGCCTCAGTTTCTAGGCTGGACATTGCATTTTGTAGCTTCCTACACTGGATTTTGTCAGTTTTCACCATCTTGGCTGGCAAACTGGACTTATTTTCTTAAATAAATAATTTGGAAGCTTTCAGGTATGTTTATCATTTGTGATCTATTGGATTCAATGAAATAATATCTTCTGCACTTTCATTTTGTAGAAAATAGCTCAGATTTACATTTTATGAGCATTTTATATGATGCGCCCCTTCTCTTTTGTCTACAAACTTTCTTTAAAAAACTAAAAAAACACAAATAAGATAAGAAAATACAGGGGTTTGAGTTCTGAGCCAGCAGGGTTCATCACAAGACTGTTGGCTATAAGATGAATCAACTTACAGTCATGTCAGCATTGTTTGATGAGGCAATTAGGAGCAGAGGTGAACTTCAATGCCAAATCACGGGTGGTGAGGACATGCTACATAGACAGTATACTACGGCAAAGTATCAGTGCCCAAGATGGTGACGCAGTCAACAACCTCATGGAGGGGTTAGTTGCTCAAGATAGCGGCCAGTGATCACCCAGTTAGAACCTGCGGTTATTTTCGAGGATAGAACCAAGAGCAACAATTAGAACTTGACTTCCATCTTCAGTTCTCTTTGTTGGGTTTATGGATGTCTATCCTATCCTCAGAGATATTTTGCAGGACTTGGAGTTCATTTAGGGTTTTCGTTAACTAATAGTAGTTTTCCAGTTAACTTGCTTTCAATAAGGACGTGCATGCTCGCACATTGTCCATTTAGATTAAATGTACCGGTTAACTGATGGTATGAAATATTCCGAGCCAATTTTTTTTTGTTTTTTCAATTATCAAATTACAACATTACAATCAAAGTACCCGTTAAGGTTAGAAGATAAACCGAAACGTACTGAAGCAACTCTAACCAAGAATGGCGCCGATGATGGCGAGCATATGGTCAGAGGATCTTCTACTCTAAGTGCTGGAAAGGAACTCAACACCAAGTATGTGCTACCCAATCCAGAGTGGAGTGAGGGGAAACCATATGGCGGAGTGATTACAAATAACAATGCTTGAAAATAAATGCTGAAAGCTGAAACTACTCAACAACTTAATGAAAGAGAGCGTCATATATCAGAATTGAGCAATAATGAAAGTGACTGCCAGTACTACTGTCAGTTTACAAAATAAGGATCAATCGCCTGCCAATATCTTAAGAATTTGGATGATTAGCATTACATCATAGAGAACATTCCCGATCATGGATAGAGATGCCAAACAATAATACCCTCAATGATCAAGATACTAATTCCTGATTTTTGTTACAAATCTGCACTTTTAATGAGTAAACAGCAGTCTATGAAACCATTCAAATGTTCATAACTCTCATCTGAATCAACGGATTGACTTAAAACAAAATGCAATACTCTTTAAGAAGGATGGCGCCTAAACTAAGACTCAGAAATTAAACCAAACAGCCTTATATTATTTATGCACGGATCTCAATGCACAGCAAGAGGTACGGCCTTTGGGAAGGGGCGATTTGCTCTAGAAAATAAATGCAAGCTCTAAAAATTCTGCAAACTGGAGAAGTATGGCGCCTAGAGCCTACAATGAGGATGGGTTAATACCCAGATGCAATCTTTTTGTCTTTTTTGATTTATGATTACAAACACGAATCTACTGTATTAAATGATGCAAAATGCTGAAACCACTAAAATGCCAAATAAGATCTAACAATGCAATAACTGAACACAATGCACAAACTAAATGCAACTCACAAGTAGACTGAATCACCACTAGTTGTTGTCTTGCAAACAAGAAGCGATGCCCGAGCTAGGAGGCCTTCATTCCTCGAAGCAAACCCAGAGCCAAACCGGCAGCATAACAGTACTGTACTCCAAAGATGAGAAATGATGCTCAAAGCCTCCTTTTTATAACTTCCTGTTGACTTCTCGAAACCCTAAAAATCCACTTCAATGTCAAACCCTAATCCTTTCTTCAAGACGGCATCCTTTTCCTTTCAAGCTTAATATTGATATTTAATTAAATTCACCTTGATAAATGCGCCCACATTAAACTTGCTTTGACTTTGGAAAATTCAATATAAATTTAATATATCCTCAATGATGGCGCCACCCTTCAAGTCCACCTTTTAAAATAACATTAAGTTATTTGACTAGGCCAAGGTGATAAAATAACATTTAAAATATAATGTTATTTTTAAGTGAAATAAGCCCATCTCTCCAAAACTGCATTCTGAAGCCATTACTGAACAAGTCAACTGACCAAACTGAAGCAGGAAGTCAACCAAGCTGAACCCAACTGAAAAGCTGCCAAAAATAGAATTTACTAAAAATAGTAAATTCCAAAAAATGCTCTGAATGCCAAAATGAACATACCACAGCGAAGCTCTCTGAAAACCCAGAAAGAATCCGCCCTCGAAACCACCAACTCCGATCAAAGACAACCTCAAAAATAGGAAACCCTAATTTTACCTTCCGACTAGCCTTCGGGTTTCCAAAAAAAGGCCAACGGTCACTAGAAATGTCAGGTTTGAGAAGGGGACATTACATGGTAGCTTTCCAGTTAACTGTATAGTTTGTTTTATTAGGGTTTAGTAATAAAATCTTGCATGCATTGCAAGACTGTAGTTGACTCAAGGTGATTTTAGGGTTCCCTACACTTTCGATGTCTATAAATAAGAGCTTTCAGCTCATTTGTAATTAACCTTTGTACGCAATAGTAATATATGCTAAACCAGATTTGCCTCTAATATTGCTATTCTGTATTTGTTCACTTTGGTTGGATAATCATTGTTTTGTGTTCTTGTGTTTATAAGCTTTGTTTCATATCTACACCTCGGATAGGTGCAGTCACCTCCTTGGGAATTTAGAATTAAGGCTTATCGTTTGTTGTTATTGTGTTAATGAGCTTTGTTTCATGTCTACACCTCGGATAGGTGCCGTCACCTCCTTGGGAATTCAGAAGTAGAGTTCATCGTTTGATGTCGTCACCAATAACCTTTCTTTCAGCCTACGCCTCGGATAGGTGTTGTCACCTCCTTGGAAATCTTGTCTTAGAGGTTATCGTATAAATCATTCCCGCTCTGTTTCCTCATGCTCTGATTTCTTGAGGAGATTGGATAGTGTAAGATAGTTAGTTTTGAGTTGTAGTTAAGATCTGCGAAACCAGAAAATCCTTGGCTGCAACGTTCGAAGTTTGTCGAAAACCTTATGCCTCTTTCAACTAAGACAAAAAGATAGGAATTAGTTTAGTTTACTTTTTTCAAGCATTTGTCCACACAACGAGGGAGCTTCCCCTCCTAATTTGAAGAGCACTCATCACGCAGTGTGCATAGCTATCCGTACCAACTTGCACTCCAGAGGTGTTTGTTGTTACGCCAACACAGGTAACCACTTATGAAGTATTTTTTAGTGTAAACATTATAAGTTACTGCTACTAGAATTTACAAACATGAATCCATCATAAAATCATAGCATTGTTCACCAAAACTCCACTAGACAATTCGTCAAACAAATGGCATGTTGACTGCTCTAAGATTTTTTTCAATTGTTTTGAGAGATTATACAAATAATCATAACATCAATTTGCTAAGTTCACCATATTGTCAACAACTTCATTCAAACAAATTTATCTAAGTTACTGATTCGTTTTTGGGTTCGGGTTCGGGTACGTGGATTCTGTCAAATTTTTTTGGGGGTTGGGTTCGTTTTGGGTACGTTAATACAAAAACATATAAAAATCAGAAATATATACATATTTGTAGTAGTAATTAAGTTCAAAATACACCACCATATTAATAGTCAAATAACATAGCAAAAAAAGACCACCACTTTCATAGTCAAATATTAAAATATTAATGATACTCAAATGTCATGATATAAAATTATAAATTACAGTTCAAACATAAAAATGTCAAGTGTTTACAATCAGCCATTATTGATCATTGATCAATCTGAATCATATGGGTCATCAAAAAAAGCATCATCAGCATCTATATTAGATGTTGCATTTTGTGAAGAACCACAAATAGTGTCAATGGCACTTGCACAAGCATTGCCAATAGCACTGACACTACCACTCCCATGCTCATCAGCTGCCTCAGTTTCATAGTCATCATCAATATCAAGTGCAGCTAAGTGACTTGTGGAAGAATCCAAGTCAAGATGCTTTGGCTCAATATCCCACCTCCTTGAGTCTCCTTTGTAGGAACTTTGTTTGTGTGTAAGTAGGTGCAAGTTTGAATGCACATACACCAAGCCCTCTGCCTTTTTTGAATGTAGCCTATTGCGCTTTATTGAGTGGATGAAGGAGTATGTGTTCCAATTCCTCTCAGAAGAAGATGAACTAGCAACCTATTAAGACCAATTTAAATAGTTAAGAGTTACAAAATTTAACTAAATAAAATATAAATTAAAACTAAAATTACAAAATATAAAACTTAAATTTAAAAGATAAAAGAGTTCGACTATAAAACTTATTTGGGATAAAAAATTTATTGCAAGAGGTTGGAGGTGCGTGTATTCTTGGCCATGGAAGTACCACCAACTATGAGCATCCACCCTGTACTTGTCTCGAAGAGCATCAAGATCACAATCACTGGACCATGCAAAACCCATGAACTCAGCCCTCACTCGATCACGTAAATCACGATCACTAAAGAGTCTACGAAGTGCTACCTTGTACCTGTTGTGACCTTTTCACACATCGCCCCATCGCAAATGGGGACCCCTAGTAGTCTGCTAATTTTTAGGGTTTTGTCTCCTTGCAACGATTTCATGGGGTCACCTTGTTCAGAGTTTCAAGTCAGTTTTCTGAGAGTCATCCGAGCCAAGTCAATAATCCATGCTTGAATCAATGCCTAAACATCACAGAAGTGCTCAGAAGGCCCGGGAGACGAGGATCGCCTGTGCTTTCGCCCAATTCTGACACTTCCTATTTTTTAGGGAATCTGCTTTTTTTTGCTTTTTTGTTTTTTTTATTTTTGGCATTTTTGGACCAAACAGGGTTCCCTATTTTTTTAGGGATTTTGTTTTTTATATTTTTAGAAAGTCAACCCTGGTCAACGAGTCAACTTTCCATCTTTAGATCCAAAAATCAGCCTAAAAATCAAAAAATCATTGAAAATCAAAGAGAAAATCGAAAAATCAAGTGAAAAATCAGGAAAAGCATGGCAAAAATCTGAGAAAATCGAAAAAATCATTGAAAAATCAGTCGGATCTGAGAGGAAAATCACTAAAAAATTGACCAAAAGGTATGAAGTTCAAGATGAAATTTTGTCTAAGTCTGGAAAATTCGCCATGTTCAGCCTTGAGGAAGTTGGCCCCTAAAATGTGGGACGAAGAGAAAATGGCAAAGACCCTTGCAAGTCCACCTTGTCTTGGTCAAAAGGAAAATAGCATAAAGCCAGCCCTTAAAAAGTGGGTCGTAGAGAGAAATGGAAAGCACCTTCCAAAGTCCGCCCAGCAAGAAGGATGGCAAGGCTTCTTTGAAGTCCGCCCTAGAAAAGAGGGACGTCCAAGGGAGTGTGAAGTCCGCCTAGACTTGGCAGAGGCCATTCAAAGTCCGCCCAACCTTGTTGGAAGATGGCTAAGAGGTAGGATAGTCCGCCTTGGACTTGGCAAGATGCCTTTGAAGTCCGCCCAAGCCTTGAGGAGCTTGGCAAAAACCTTGGAAAGTCCGCCACACCTTGGCCAAACACTTGGGAAGTCCGCCATGGCCTATAAAGAGAAAAATTAAAAATTTTGCCAAGTGTTTGAGGCCTAGTAAAGGAAAATCCGAAAATTTGCCTAAGTATAGAGGCCTAAAAGGAAGGAAAATTAAAATTTTGGCTAAGTATTTTAACATTTTCAAGAGGAGAAATGCTAAATTTGAAAGGCAAGCCTATTGGAAAGCCCGCCATACCTTGAGGAAAGATGGAGAAGACATTGGAAAGTCCACCTGGGACATGGCAAAGAATAAAGTGAAGTTCGCCTAGACATGGGAAGAAAAGGAAGATTAAAATTTTTGCCTAAGTATGGATGTCTGGAGAGAAAACTTGATAAAGTTGGCCAATTACACAGAGAAAAATGCACAAGGCAAAGAGGTAGGAAAGTCTACCCTTGGCTAAGAGGGTTAAAATTTTGTCAAATATCATGGAATTTTGCCTAAGGAAGACATCCAGACAAAGACTTTGCCTAGAGAAATTCATCCGAGCAAGAGAAAAATTGACTTTGGCATAAGAAAATTTGCCCGACGCAATTCAAAGCCCACCATGGCAGCAGAAAATGAGGATCTGGCATAACATTTGTCGACAGAACGGCTAAAATTGACTTGGCTAGACGAAATTGGGAATGAAATTGGAAAATAAACTTTTAGCCAAAGAAAATGGAGAGAAAATCAAAATAGCCATGGGTCCAAAACGAACGGGTTGGAAATAAATTAAAATATTTTAATATTTTAATAATTTATTTCCAAATACTCTGAAATTTAAAAGCCTTGGACAAAATTAAATTCGCCAGACGTGTATCGGAGGAAAATAAATTGCGCCGAACAAAGATAAGATCCAACAGGCAAAATTAAATTCGCCATGATTTAAAACTTGGAAGATCGAATTTAATTAGACATTTAATGTTTATTTTAAAAAAAATTCTAGAATTAAAGATAAACATTTCAAGCAAAAAAAATCGAATTTTTGAAAATCAAAGAGATTTGCTTGGATAAGATCGCCATGGATTCTTTTCGAAAAATAAAGGAAACTTGCCTGTTTGAACAAAAGAAAACAAATCGAGATCGAGAGAAAAGAAGGCAGTTGCTAAAACAAATCAAGTTCTTCAGCATTATAATGAGTTTCAGCAACTCATTTTTCACAAACATAGCTGAAGAAAAGTTAATCTCTCTCGAAATTCTAAGGCAATCAAGTTTTCTGCAGGCAAGATTGAATTTCCCAGAGGAAGAAGTTATTTTATGGTGAAGAAGCAAATTTTCCGAAGAAGTGAAAAGATTTATTTGCTGAAAGTCGAATTCTTCTGTGCAAGAGGGGCACACTTCATCACTTGCTTTTGATTTAATTTTCGAAGTTTAAATCTGATTTGCAGCCAGAAGTCTTTTATTGAGGTTTGAAGTCCAATTGAATAAGTTCGACATTCTTCTTCTGTCTCTTTCATGTTGGTTAAGTTCTAGCTAAAATTTCAGCTTAATCCATTTACTTTCAGCTTGCTTTTTCGCAGAAGTTTAATTATTTAATAAGCTAAAAGTAGAATATTCGAACACAAGGCGCGAATTATAGAAAAAGTCTTTGTATTAATGTTAGTATTTTTGACTGCAGGTTGATGACCACGGTGGGCGAATCATCAAAAAAGGCAGCAATGAAGTTCACCAACAAACGTGCCCAGCGAGAGTCGAAAATAAATTCAAAGTGGAAAAATGTTGCAGACACCGATCTAGGACATGTCGACTTCGAAGAGTTTAAGAAAAGAGTATATGGACAGAAGGGACTTCCAACACCAATTGCCAAAAGAATGGTGAGAAATGGAATATTTCAGGCAGCTAGATTCCTACCTGCGATGGATTGTGCTGAAATGACGGTAGAATGTGCCATCCACTACAATGCTCAGACAAGACAGATCATTGCACCTGACGGCAGAATTTTGGCACACTTGGGCGAGGTAGCAATTCAAGAGACCTTTGGCATCCCAGCACATTCTCGTATTGTCTACAAGACCAAAGAGGAAGCTAGGCATTTGTATGACAACCAGCCAAACTTATGCGCCACAAATGTTAACAAGGCATGGTTGGAGAAGCCTAAAGCATCAATAAAGAAGATGCCTAAGAGGCCGCGCCAGACAGATTTCAAAGAAGATTATGGGGACATCATATTGATGCTGAACAGAATAGCTGGCAACCCTCAAGGAGCATTTTTCGAAAATTGGATGTATTACTTCATAGATGAAATCACTTCCGGCGTAAAAATGTTCAATTGGTCTCGAATGATAAGTAACAATCTTCACGAGCAATTGGTCAATTTGGAAGAGACTAAGTCTTTTCACATGAGCTCGTATATTGTCTACTTATTGGCCAGGTCATATAAATACTCAGGATTAGTTTGTAAAGGCAAAGTGGGCAACGGAGAAAATGAACTCAGACCTTATGATTGCTACCCACAACTCCAGCTGAAGGAAAAGTCCCATTTCATAAGGGTGCATGATGCCTTCTTGATGCATATTACCAGAACACTTCAAGGAGGAGTGCATCAAAGGCTGAGTCATGAGGCGAAGAGTTTGATCAGTAAATACAGATCCTAGTTCATCCAGTTTCCAAAATTTACATATGTCAGGATCTAGGGATTTACTGGAAATCCCTATAAGTTGCCCATCTATCCGACAAATTGGATGATCCTGCTTGAAGTCCCGGCAGTTGGAAGAATATCAGAACATCCAAAGGCCAACTAAAAAGGCCGCTGTTACATTCCTGTTTTTCATCGGGAATATGTTAGAATCCTGTCCGTTAGTGCAAGCAGCTGAGAGCGCAAGGCTAGAGATCCAGTGGTACCCATTCACAACCTGTAAGTCCGGGGCCAATTTTGACCCACATCATCATATCCGGACAGTGGATGGGAGAAGGTACAAGCACAGAGTAGAGCTGGAAGACTTCTGGGCAAATGCCGCTGATGAATATGAGGTCAGAAGAAGATTATGGTCCAGAATGCCAATTGACTTCATGAGGGTAATTGAACTTTGTCGGGTGCCTGATCAGTTGCAGGACAATGGAAACTACATCCAACCACACTTCGAGGAGAGTCGACCTCTTCCTCCCGTAAGGTGGTCAGAGCCTGAGCACTCAGACTTGGCAACCTTGATGAGACCAGTGACCAAGTACTCTCAGTGGTGGGTTGACCATCATGTCCAGGAGATGAGACAAAAAAGAATAACGCTCACATATGATTTGCTGAGCGAGACAGAATCATATTCCTCCAATGCTGGCACATCCCATCAGGATTTGGTTGAGATTGGAGAGAAGAGGAAGGAAGTAGTTCCAAGTGTAGAGCCTGTTCAGAAAAGACAGAAGGAGAGCCATCTCATTCTGCAACATCTCAGAATATTGACGAGTTGGTGGCTACCATAGATGAGTCCTTGGTTGAAATGATTGGACCTTCTGAAGCTCAGGAACAGAACAATGAGCCTATTCAGCTAGATGACGAGGAGCCCTCATCTCATATGGGCACAGAAATATTAGGTTCAGATAACGAGAGGGAAGTCCAAGATGATGACTTCGAGGAGGGAATGATTTCCGCCCTCAGAGGAGTCTTGGACGTCCCAAATGAGGAAAATGTTCAAGAGGAAGATGGTATTGAACAGTCTACCATCCCGAATTGGCTGATAGAGAGGATGAAGATTCAGGCATCAGAAGAAGCCCAAGAGGAGGATGATACTACGGACTTCTTGGCAAGGTTGGAACAGGTTGCAATTAAGAAGCCGGCCAAGAAATTTTCCACCATTCGGTAGGACGAGGCAGGTAGTCGTTCCATGCACATCGCAGTACCGACAGTGGACAAGCCACAAGATAAGATCACTCCTCAAGAGTACGCCATAACCACTATTGATCTTGGCCCAACCACAAAAGGCCAAGAAGTGGAAGAACTAGATAATTCCGTCTCAACTGTCAAGGCGAGACTGGAAAAAGAGGTGGCGAAAAAGAAGGAATATAAAAAGGAAGTCGAACGCCTGAAGGAGTACATCCGGCATCTGACCCAACCACTCAATCAGGGTGATGCAGTAGCTCCTCCTCTCCTTAATCCCTCACAGGAAATAGCCAAGGATGTAGAGTGCGGGATGGTCACAGCCAAGGAGGCTCAGGAATGGATGATAAACGAAGGCACTGAAGCAGCCGCGTTCATGGAAAAACTAGCACTCGCCTATGGGAAAACTTCTTCTTTTCTTTCCAGACTTGTTAATATGGCGGAAATTTGGGACAAACTTCAAGATATTCAGGAAAGGCTTATTCCATGCCTTAGGGTCCTGAAGGGCATCCCAGGAGAAGAGTTGGTTGAAAGAAAGGTGATTGCTACAGGAGCAGCGTATGATTTTCACCATTGGTTTTGGGCAGTGACTATACAGAAAGAGGTTCTGGAGAGGGCGAAAGCGGATGGGCTCAGAGTAGAAGAGCAAGTCAAAGAAATCCAGGAGAAAATTTATATGACAGCTGTAGAGGTGTTTGACCGTGAGATTGTCTGGGAAAACGACATGCAGCTGGAGAGGTTGAAACGTAAGGTTCAGGGGGTTTTCTTCTTGGCTAATGGACCAATTTTTAGACAGAACTTCGCGAAAGTGGCGAGTCTCTTGGCCATTCGGAATGATTTTGTGAAGCAGGAGGCGGATTGGGCAAGCACATTCGCCAAATGTGTTGAGGACTTGGATGGACTGGAATTCCGGATTAACATGCTGCTACCCGTCACGATGGAGGAGGTTGTTGTGGTTGTGTCCAGATTCATCGAGCGTAATGCTGACCAAGTGTGATGAGCCTTGCTAGCTCACTGCTCAAACCCCTGTCTTTTTCTTAAGTCTATTTGTGTTTTTTAGTTTTTTTAGAGAAATTTTGTAGACAGAAGAGAAGGGGCGCATCATATAAAAGCTCACAGAATGAAAACTTGAGCAAATTTAATCAAACTGAAATTGTAGAAGGTGTTTATTATCATCAACAATGGATTTAAAACATACAAACATACCCGAAAGCCTCCAGATTTTTTAAATAAGAAATCCGATCAAAATAGTGAAGAACTGACGAAAAATGGAGTAGAGAGTTACAGATTGCAAAGTTTATTCTGAAACTGAAGCCAGAGAGAAGTATAGGTAGGGCGCCCAAGATCATGGAGAGAGGGCCTCAGAAAAAAGACGTTTCTGCAAAAAGCCAAAAAAACCTTCTTTGCAAGTGCCACGCCCTTTCAAACAAAAAGAACCAGAAACCATCTCTGAAGGTGCGCCCAAACAGCCATGAAGTCTGCCATGGTGAAGGAAGAACACCAACCAATAAACCCTCTGTTTCTGATGAAGAACACTACAAAAATCTGTTGAAGCACTGCAGAACTTCTGAAATAAAGCTCTCTAAATCTGCACCAATTCAGCTGATCTCTCACAGCCTCACAAGTGCTCACACTAAAGAGATTTCGTTCTCCAATGGTGGATTTGCTGCAAACCTGATCACAGGATGAAAGCAAGGAAAAAAAACCTCCAAGGCAAAGTTGAAATATTCAAAAAGATGAGTTTCTCATTGCCCAAATCCCTTATAAAGCAAAGGAGGTGAAAACCTAAGAAGGCCGTACCTTTTAGGGTTTTAGATCATTTAAATTTATGGAAATAAACTTAAGTCACTTTCCATAGTCTAGACTTTAATTTTAGGCACCTCCTTTAAGTGATTAAAAGATATAACTTAAAATATTCACTTTAGACTTTATTTAAGTGATATAGAATTATAAAGTCAATTTGACTTTATAAAAAGACTTTAAGTTAAAATATAACTTAAATCACTTAAGTAAGCCTATCTCCCTCAATTCTCAACGGAATTCAGTGCCGTCAGAAGCAAAGAAACTCCTGTACTGCCAAGGCCTGCAATGAGCCTATCCACGATCTTAGAAAATGAAATCGACCGAACTCTCCAGAAGGTACCACTGACCCTCTAACCAATCCAGTTAGCCCACAAGGGTCCAAGAAATAGGCTAACACTCTGCAAACAAGATCACGCTGAAAAGGGGGACATTACAATCCGCCCTCCTTGAAATTGCTTGACCGCAAGCAATCTCAACAACAAAGGATCAACCACTCCACCAGGTTCCCAAGGATAGTGCTGTGAAATGTCCCTACTATCATCAACTGTCTTCCGCTGCTCAACACTGATCTCAACTTCACCATGCCAAAAGTGGTGAAGCCAATGCATGGGACTCATCCAAAACACAGTACCAAACCTGTCGCCACCTGGATCCCAATATAAACGGTACTCACATCCATCCATCATAATAAAGTAAGAATATCGGGAAGCATCCGCAACACATCTCTGTCTGTAGCTGGAACCCATGATGTCACCATAACCTGTTAACCCATGAAACCAACCATCTAGCAATGAAACTCCTAAATCCCAACTCTGCAAATCATGCCAACTCCAAGTAGGACAACCATCAATCAATCAAGAGTCTAAGAAGATTAAATCACCAAGCAGCAAGTAGATAGCTGCCAGATCGTGAGGGTCAAATGTAGAACTATTTGCACCCCTCATCATGTACTCCTCCGAAAACTCCTCTGCCAGCTTAATTTGAAATCCCAATACACTGGAAGGATCCCAAACGCAACGATCAATGCTCATGTCCAGAGTGCGAGCGATATCTAACTCGAAGAGAGGATCATCATACTGAATACCATCTACTCTAGGAAGAGAAACTGGATCACCATCGTCATCCCATATGCAACTCCTAGATGAATGAGTCTCCTGTAACTCCCAAATCTGATCAGCTGGATCATCATACTGTAGCCTGTCAATCTCAACACCATCAGATACAGAAGAGAGAAACTCACAAGGAAGCAAGTCAAACTGCTGACAAAACGTGCTCCCTAAGACTGCACGAGATAGGCTATCATCCCACATGTCTAACACGTGCATACTAGAATTGTGCATCCGAAACAGATCATGTACATGATGACTGAGAAAGAAACTGTGTAGACTCCTGACCATGTACACACTGGGAATCTCCTCAACGAGCTCTGTCTGAAATCCCGATGCACTGACGGAATCTCTGATACTATGATCAAAGCTCACCCTTAAACCAGGGTCAAGAGTAGAATCAACATCCACCTCAAAGAGCGGATTATCACAAGAAGATGTAGCATCCGCCTCATTTTCTGATTCTTCTCCATCAGTATCATAGATTGGAGCTTGCTGATCATAAAAGTCATAACTGTACTGAGGAGAGGAAAATCCCTCTTGAATCACTTTCTGTTCTCCATCCAAATCTGCACTATAGCATGAAGTTGAATCTGCATCACTCACCTCATAATCAGCAACATCATGTGTGTTGTCATCAACCTCTAAGGTATTGCTGCTATGTACCTCATAGGATGTCTCGACTGGCAAGGTAGAAGCTGCTGTTATGACAATATCCTCACACACCTCTGTTGCCAAAGTCACTGCAAGTCCATCCATAGCATGCTCACCTCTTACATGTTCTTCTCTTGGAAGAATTAGAGATCTAAGGTGCGACTCCCTTTGTTTCTTTGCTTGATCTAGCTGGCTGCAGCGTTCCTTGACCTCTTGCAAACGCTGTTTTGCTTGAGCAGCCAACATCTTTGCCTTCTTAGCCCTTTGTAGCCACCCATCACACAAAACTTGAGTTTTGTTCACATCTTCCAAGGTCTGATATATAAAATCAGACTGTTTGTGACTTGAATCCACCAAACATTCTTCAAGCTCAACATGCAAAACTTCAATGCTAATGTTAGGAGATTCCATAACATGACCATCTTTATGTACTTTTGTTGGTTGGAAATTTTGTATTCTTGTGAAAGTATACAAAATAGTGATTTCAACCACAGCATGTGAGATTAAACTCTCCTAATTTAGGGAAGGCTCCCCCTTTAACTAAATAAAACTGATATGGGTAGGACAGCAATCATTCCTCTTATTTCAGGAAAGATTACGTTCTTCTCTCTTCACAGAAAAGAAACAGTATAAGTGGATGAAACTTATTACAGCAGTTACGCAGTGAAATTAAGAAAGAGGAAATAAAGTTTCCTGAAAGTACAAAGACTTTCGTTACTTCCTCTGGGACGGGAAAACAATCGATAAGCACAAAGTCTTGAGGAATGAGATCCTATCTACCCTTTTCAGAATAATTATTTAATGAAAACATACAACATAAAACAGCTCAAAGTCTGTAATTACGATGTATCTTTTGATTACTCTAAATGAGAAATACTACGAGCACAAAGACTTATAATTCTTCTCAATTTCTAACACTAACTATGAATTCAATTTTCACATTTACAGCACAAAGACTGTAGATATTTAAATCGAATCTCTCTTCAGCAATATTCTACAATTCTTAAGTAATCACAAAATGATGATCCAAAATGACATAAGAACATAAAGGATGCAAAATGAGAATTCAGCTCAAAGTCTGAAATTCCAATTTCTTGATATTACTTGAAAATTTACAATTATCAACTATAAAGCTCAAAGACTTGATAAGTAAAAAATTCTGCAGAGTTTTCTTGCTTGCTAAAAAGATATCAAATTACAATAGACCCCTCAAGTATTTATAGGAGGAAGGTCTGGAGAAAAAGGTGGGAGGATCTCAACAAACTCGAGAAAATCTCTCAACCGATAACTAATTGCAATTGACTTATTCAAAATTACAATCCAAATTGTGATTTGTTTTGTAAGATTTTACACGTAATTACATTTTTCAAAATTGCAAGGAAAGAACACTTACAATTTGCAAAATTTGTTTTTACATATATTTTGTCGAAAGTAAAATACATAAAACAACCTAATATTTTAATTTGCTTCATTCCTATCTTTGAAAGATAAGAATTTGCTGATGATTGTCTGCAATTCATTCGGATCAGGATCCAATGTGTTCTTGGCTACTGCAACTGTCTTCAAGATTACATCAAAGTATCTGATTGTTGCAAGTCTATGTTCTTCATAAGTAGTTTGCATTTTATCAAGGATTATCTGATGATTAATAAATTTGTGAATCGAATCCATGGTAAAATGCTCTGATTCCAATTGTTGACAAAGATTGGCTGCCATTTCTATAGTAACTAAATCAGCTGCAAGTAATTCATCTTCTTGATTCAAAATTGTACAAGAGATTTTCTCAAAACTTGAAAGAATATCCTGCTGAACTTCATCATTCATTTCTAAAGTAGCTTGAATATCTTTGATAAGATCTTGAATGACCAACGACTTATTCGTCATAAGTTCTTCAAATTCTATGTACTTTTCTCTGTTTGGTAGAATTGAGTTGCTGCATAGAATTTGTAACTTGATTTGATCTATCTCATGCCAGATTTTTAAATCTTTTTCAAGCGATTCCAAACTCTGCTTAAAGGCTTCCAAAGTCTGATTTAGCTTTATTTTGGCTATTCTGACATTTTTGAGAACTTGCAAGGTCTTTTCAATCATTGGAATACTTTGATCAATCAGTTGAGTTACCCACGAATCAACTGCTTTGGCCTTTTGTGCAATTCTTTCTAATTGCCTAACTGATTCATTAGGATGAGCTGCAGATTGAGAACCAACTGCTTCTGATGATCCAGTAATCCCTTGAATAACTGAAATTAGCTGATCATTGTCTTCCTTGAGCTTTTCCTTTTTGGCTAGAAGTTCATTATAGCTTTGTGCCAAAATCGTTACTGAACTCTGAGCATCTTGCATCATATTGGCATGAGTCTGCTT
Source organism: Sequoia sempervirens (assembly GCA_007258455.2). Classification (NCBI taxonomy): domain Eukaryota; kingdom Viridiplantae; phylum Streptophyta; class Pinopsida; order Cupressales; family Cupressaceae; genus Sequoia; species Sequoia sempervirens. The sequence goes on along the minus strand of VDFB02143030.1, from coordinate 15,218 downwards.
GCCCAATTCCACCCTAGTGAACCTGTAATCAGACACTTGCATCTCTTCATGTGGTTTATCAACAAGAGGCTCTGCAATCTCAGCATATTTCATTTTATTGCTGTCAACAAACACTTGTGAGACTGTTTTTGCTTTCTTTGCAACCATTGGTTTTGATTTCTTTAATTTTTGGAAATCAAAAATATCAGGAGACACTGCTTGTTTCTTTCTTTTGGGAGCAATTGAATTCAACCATGGAGGAAGATCCAAAGTTGTCACATCTGAAATAGCAACTGTAGTCTCCGTAGAAATAGATTCAGTTTGTGATACAACAGAAATTTTAGGGGGAGCCTCAGTTTGTACAGCAACTATGTTTTGCTCAGAAGACAAATTACAACTAGGATTAGCCATGAAACAATCAAAGCTTGTTACAGATGTATCAATCTCTGGAAGAATTATTTCTGACATGGCTGAAAAGATTGCATTTGCATCAAAGATATTTTCCAAGTTATTGGGCAAGCTTCTTATGGGAATATTCACTATTGATAAAGACTGATGACTAGTCCCTTGAGGTGGAATAAAAGGAACAGATACTGTGGAAAAGGAATTGACATCACTGTCGATAGGGGATATAGGAGATATGGCTAATTCTGGTATTGGAGCTTCAATGTGAGGAGTTATCTCACTTAGAATGGTAAAGGTTACAAGAACCTTGTCTTTTTCTTGCTGATCTAATACCTGAATCTGCATTTCATTGACTTATTTTCCCTTTGATGTTTCCTTTTCCAATGGTTGTTCTGCAGCTCAGCTTACCTTCAACTTAATTCTAGTACCCGAAGAAGAAGCTCCTTCTTTTGATTGCTCTCTAATTTCTGACTTCAAACCTTTAGGACCAGCTGGATCATCTTCAGCCCTAACTTTGATTTTAACAGTCTTAACACCTATGCTTTTAAGCCAAGCGTTGGTGTTTGCCAAGACTGATTGAAATCTATCAAAGATAGAGACAGATTCCTTTTGAGACCACTGGATTGGAGGAATGGGCGCATTAGCAACTCCTTGTTCTTCGTATTCAGGATCTAAAACCTGCCTATCATCAATTACTCCCTCTGGAATTAAGGTCAGATTCAGATCAATAATTTGCTCCAATGTAAGTTTGCAATAATCCATTCTGTATATATCTTTTTCTGTCCGGAGGTCTGCCCAAATGTCTTCAATGCGGTGGACATGAGTGAAAGCTCTTTTAATTTTGTCTTTCATCCTTCTATAATCAAAATCCACTCTTGCCTGGAATCTTTTCAATGTTATTTCCTGAAGTTCAGTTTCCATTGCTTTGGCTCTTAAAGAAGTTGTCAAAGAATACCTCCCAATTATCAATGGATTATGTGATGAAATACTGACTCCAGTCTTGTGTTGTGAAACTTGACGTGCATGCACTACCATCAGTTGCCTTCCTAGCTCCATCAGAATAATCTTATCAGTCGGATATCTTGGAAGCATATAAGGTTGGTCTTCAAAGCACCCAACTCTCATATAAGTGAAGGTAGGGAATTGAAGAAACAAGCAGCCATACTCATTTACTTTATTCCAAGCCGCCTCAGATACCCTGTTGTTTACCAATGCTTTATCAAATAAACACATAAAATAACCAAAGAAAGCATCTTGAACTCTTCTATAATGCGCTCGACTTGGAATAAAAGTCAGCTGATCATAATACTCCCATACAGGCACCAACGATCTATCACCTTGAGGAGATAGGCCTGGAAAATGTCTCAACGAAGCTGCTATATAAACCAAATATGAGTTCATATAGAAGGTAAGAGTGGTAGGGACTTGTGCAAGCTGTTCACACAAACTGTCACTGATTATTTCTCCCCAGAATATTGGATGCTGTGCTTTTCTAATAACCACCATGAACTTATACATCCAGTTTTCAAACACACTAGAAACCTTCAACCCTGCTATTCTGCTCAGAAGAGTGATCATATCATTAATTTCCTCTTTAAAATCAGACCGATACAACTTAGGTATCCGGGTCACACAAGGTCTTGATTTGAGAAGCCATTTAGAATTGATATGTTTGATACAATCACTCTTTTTCTGCTCGAAATGTTTGTGAGCACTCTTCAACGAGATCTCTGAATATTTAGTAGCATCAGGAACTCTGAAAATTTTGTTGATTGTCTTAGCATCAAGTCTGATAACCACGTTGCCGTCATTGTCCTTGATAGTTCTAGATTCTTTATCAAAGTGTGCTGCACATGCAAGGACGAATTCTGGCTCTAGGGCAGCAACAGGAAAAGAAGAGACCAGATGAATATGACTCCTCAGCAATTTCTGCATATCAGAAGAAGTAGATTTCTCAGCTCTCCCAAGAAACTCGGAGATATCAATATGCCCAATTTCTGTGTCTTTAATCTCGTCGATATTCGAAACCACATGAGATGGAGAAATCTCATTCTGATATTTATCAAACTTGTATTTCATCTTTTTGCTTTTAGGAGAAGTTGGTTCGTCTGTCATTGAACAGGAATCTGCAAGATTGCGGTGAAAACCCCATAAGGTTAGAACATCATCAGCATCAACGTGAGTGGACATGGTGAAACTCAAACCCTAGGACAATGAAATGGTCTATGTAGGAATGATGAAAGGCGGATGTTGAAGATGAATTCGGAGTTTAATGGAATGATGGCAGTCAAAAACAACATCTTGTCTTCTTGAAACAGCAAGACAGAGATTTTTGGCTTGGATTTGGAATTTCGTCCAAAAAGATCAACTTTTGTGCTTTTTCAGGCATCTTGGGTTTTTAAATGACTACAGCAATTTTTACAAAGGCAGTCGGGATTTTTTGGAAGTTTAACAATTTTTGCTTTTTTGTAATTTCGGGATTTTAAAGAGCTTTAGCAATTTTACAAAAGGCAGTTGGAATTAACAATTTTTATAATTTTGCAATTTTGAAGATTGTAATTCCAATTGTAAATCCTGACATGCATTTTTGGTTCTCAAAACCCGAAATGTGACTGAAAGCTGAAAATTTATTCTTGTGGAGAATGACAATGGAGGATTGGAGTGGATGAATGAAAATGTAGGAAATGGGCATGGAAGATGGATGAAGGCGAAATGAAGTAAAAGCTTATTGCTGGAATGGCATAATGGAAAACACGTCTTCAATATAAGACATTTTTAAGAGTGAAAAATCCGTTTCATATGAGATTTTAAGAATGGGGAGAATGGAAAGATATGGAAAACAAGTATTTCGATGGGATGAAGGAAAACGGATAGCGTATGGTATGAAGGATAAATGATAAGACGCGTTTTCATGAGGGCGGACTGAAAATGAATAAAAACGTATTTATGAAGATTGATAATAACAATAAGAACACGTTTTTGTAAAACAAACACGAATACCAATCAAATATGTATAAACGAAAATTGATAAAGGCAGATAACAGTATAAAAACGTGTAAAAATAAAAACGCATTTTAGTAAAAGACATTAAAATCTAAAACGAAATATACAAAAGTCAATGACGTTAAAATAAAGCAATAAATAACAAACAAACGTTGAAAAAGAGATGAAGAAACATATAACATACTTGAAGCAAGTTTGCAAGTGAAAATAATGGTGAAGAAACCCTAGGCGCGTCCAGAAAATGAAAAAGCGATGGCTATTTACTGCTAAAAATCCGATTTTCAAGCATTGAGGTCGATGAAATCTCCTTGAAAGAGGGAAGTCAAAGCCAAAAAGGATTCAAATAACTCGAATCAGAATAGCATCGGGTTTTTTGAAATCTTTTGCAATGTAAAAATGACATCAAAACATAAAATCGGGGTTTTAAAAAAGTCAGAACAAGTTCTTTTTGCATAATCAGACCTTTAAGAGCTTTCAACAATTTTGCATAAAGCAAATTCGGGCTTTTTAAGTCACTTGACAATTTCATTTAAAACAAATTCGGGCTTTTTTGACCAAATAACAATTTTGCATAAAGCAAATCGGATTTTTAAAACCATATAGCAATTTTGCTTTTTGTCAAAAATGAAGACTTTAACAAATTCGGACTTTTGAGTCACTTAAGCAATTTCGGGATTTTGAAGAACTTTAGCAATTTTGCCTTTAAGTTAAAATTTTCCCTTTTTGCTGAGTTGCTCCAAAACCCCGAATTTGGTCAAAAAGACACTAAAAATGACTCAGAAATTGACGAAAACGGAAACGAAAGAGGGAAAAAGAATAGCCCAAAGTTTTATAAACCTAAAACTAAGATTTGTCACTCTTTGCACCTCGTAATGCGTGCCTTAGAGAAGAAAAGTCTCAAATTTTATGAAAATTTTGATTGGTTATCTGAATTTTTAAGACGAGTCAAAAATTCAGGACAACAACTTTATCCGTCACCTCATGATTTTGTGAAAGTAATGGACTGCTGTTCATAAAATCAGAATTGATCTCAAGGCTGATATCATCTCCATTAGTGCTGATAATATCTTCCTGGGGTTCAACAAAACCACTATCATGGTGTAAAACTTTCTCTTCAATAGAAGTTGTCTCAAAAGATGTTGTAGAAGCCATATTTCTATACACTTCTTCTTTCATAGTAATTGATGAAGCATCACAAGGAACCTTATCTTCATGTGGCTGTTCTAAGGCAACTGGTTTGTCTTCATACAACACTTGCTCATCCTGAAGTGTCCTGTGCCCAACATCTACTTCTATGTAAGTCTGATTTTTGTCCTCCATAAGATCAGCTGTATGCTGGTCACTAACTGCTGATTGATCCCTTTTTAACCCAAACACATCAAGGAAACTCAATTTCTTTTTGTTTTGTGATGAGCTTTGTCTTGAAATGGAGTCTTCAGACTGCTGCAAGCTACGAGCTAATCTTTGTTGTGATGGCATAGGTTTCTGCTGAATATTATTTGAAATGCTCTCTACATTTTTCTGCTCACATTTGTTTGATTTGCTTCGTTGCTTATTATAAACCATCCGATGCTCCATATATTGTTCGAAGTCTAGGTGATCTTTTATCTTATCTGGAGATGCTATATATTCCTCATAAGCAACCATTACTTCATCAACAGATTTAGAAGCCATGATAACCACTTTGCTGTTCAACCCCTGTGTGAACAGTACCTGTCAAATTTGTCCTGGTGTGACCGCATAATTTTTTTCTAACCCCACAAGCTGGCAGGATCAGAGCTCTGATACCACTGTGATGAGCCCTGCTAATATAGACTCAAAACCTTTCAATTTCTGCCTTGGGAATTTTGTCAAACACTTGTCATGTAAAGCTGATATATGCTGATATAAACATTTGATTGCTGTGTTTTTGGTTTTTGGCACTTGACAATGATGTTTGAATGCTCTGATACCATTGTGATGAGCCTTGCTAGCTCACTGCTCAAACCCCTGTCTTTTTCTTAAGTCTATTTGTGTTTTTTAGTTTTTTAGAGAAATTTTGTAGACAGAAGAGAAGGGGCGCATCATATAAAAACTCACAGAATGAAAACTTGAGCAAATTTAATCAAACTGAAATTGTAGAAGGTGTTTATTATCATCAACAATGGATTTAAAACATACAAACATACCCGAAAGCCTCCAGATTTTTTAAATAAGAAATCCTATCAAAATAGTGAAGAACTGACGAAAAATGGAGTAGAGAGTTACAGATTGCAAAGTTTATTCTGAAACTGAAGCCAGAGAGAAGTATAGGTAGGGCGCCCAAGATCATGGAGAGAGAGCCTCAGAAAAAAGACGTTTCTGCAAAAAGCCAAAAAAACCTTCTTTGCAAGTGCCACGCCCTTTCAAACAAAAAGAACCAGAAACCATCTCTGAAGGTGCGCCCAAACAGCCATGAAGTCTGCCATGGTGAAGGAAGAACACCAACCAATAAACCCTCTGTTTCTGATGAAGAACACTACAAAAATCTGTTGAAGCACTGCAGAACTTCTGAAATGAAGCTCTCTAAATCTGCACCAATTCAGCTGATCTCTCACAGCCTCACAAGTGTTCACACTGAAGAGATTTCGTTCTCCAATGGTGGATTTGCTGCAAACCTGATCACAGGATGAAAGCAAGGAAAAAAAACCTCCAAGGCAAAGTTGAAATATTCAAAAAGATGAGTTTCTCATTGCCCAAATCCCTTATAAAGCAAAGGAGGTGAAAACCTAAGAAGGCCGTACCTTTTAGGGTTTTAGATCATTTAAATTTATGGAAATAAACTTAAGTCACTTTCCATAGTCTAGACTTTGATTTTAGGCGCCTCCTTTAAGTGATTAAAAGATATAACTTAAAATATTCACTTTAGACTTTATTTAAGTGATATAAGAATTATAAAGTCAATTTGACTTTATAAAAAGACTTTAAGTTAAAATATAACTTAAATCACTTAAGTAAGCCTATCTCCCTCAATTCTCAACGGAATTCAGTGCCGTCAGAAGCAAAGAAACTCCTGTACTGCCAAGGCCTGCAATGAGCCTATCCACGATCTCAGAAAATGAAATCGACCGAACTCTCCAGAAGGTACCACTGACCCTCTAACCAATCCAGTTAGCCCACAAGGGTCCAAGAAATAGGCTAACACTCTGCAAACAAGATCACGCTGAAAAGGGGGACATTACACCAAGTAGATAGGGACGCCTCTCCTTGATGATAGCTCCAACTGCCTGTTACTGATTGTTCACTAATTGATAACTGATGCTATTTTGGGAAACCCTAATTAGGGTTGAGTTGTAATAATCTTGGCCGTCGATATTGTTTTAATCTCGGCCCTTCATTTGATTTTTGAAACTCTATTTAAACTGGTGATCTCTCACTTTCATTTGTGTGGAGACAGTATATGAAATTGTTGCATTGAGACTATTTCCGATAATAAAAGCTCTTATGCATGATTTGCTTTGAATAACTTTTATTGTTAAGTAGTAAGCAAGGTTGCATATCTTCTTCTGCCATAGATTAGAGTTAGAATTAAGTTAAGTAGAATTTGCTTTGAGTATTGGTTAAAAGAATGAGAGATTGATCATATAGATTCAATGGTGAAATATTGCTCATACTTTCTTCGAATGGATAATTTGCATTCGATGCGTAAAGTTAGCCTGAGCTTGTAATTGTGGAAGCTTAACTTCAGTCTCATCCGAGGCTTGAAAATCATTATCACACCCCTTGAAGATTGCACCCACTTTGCGTAAGTTGTCCTAGGGAGGCGAAACAAAGTGCGGTTATCCCTTTCATCGAATCTTTACTATCTCTTAAATTCTTAGGCGTAGAATAAATCCCCTAAACCCTTATCCTTTTGCCTTTTTTTTTTGAGATCCAAATTGAAGTCCTAATTGAAGAGAGCCTTTAATGATAAATCCGCCTAAGTCCCGAACTTGTGAAAATTTCTTAAACGTAAGTCCCCTTGTGTATTACCAGCAAATCACAACGCCCATTGAGATTATCCACACATCAAGACCTGACAAAAGAAACCTTGGAATCGCCGTATGATCTTCTTGCAATCTTAGCATACGCGATGGTTTTTCAAGAGAGGATAGAGTGTCTTTGGACATTTTATTATGTGTATTCGGTGGATGATAAAACGTACACCAACAGTACCCTTGAGCCACTTCAGCATCTCTATATGGAGCAACTCTTGATGAAACAGAAAGTATCTCAGCATTATAATATTTGGGACTCAATGCAAAAGCGAGAAGATGCAATGGAGTGGTCATTTTGTTCCATCTATCTATAATGATTTCATGTAGCTCTTTGAAGAACTTTTCTTCAGGATCTTCCTCTTTTGATTTGATGATGATTTTCATCTTCTCAATCATTGAGTCGATACCATCATATACTTCGCCCAAACAAGGTCTATCCATGTCAGTGTAACGGATCATGCTCAATATGGGCTCAATGAAACTAAGGAGATACTCAACACGATCCCACCAACTGTCATCTAGGATCATTTGCTTAACCTTATTTTCCCTTTCAGTGCTAGATTGCCTCCATACGGACCAATTAGGGCTGATGACCATATTACAAAGTGCCTCATGAACCTTCATAAGTCGTCTCAACACAATTGTGTTGGAGGAAAAACGGGTCTTAGCAACTGTAAGAACCCTGATGGTTCTCAGCCCGTTAACTGTCCAAATTGCTAGGGTTTTGTTTCGTTTTCTGATTTTTGTGATTTTTTTTGTGTTTTAGCAGCAATATGAAGAATTGCGATTTTGAGAAATAAATGCTATTAAATTCCTAAATAAATAACAAAGCATCAAAAAGCTTCCACAACAATGGCAGATGTCTTTATTAATATTTCCAAACAACTACAATCTTTCCGGAAAAGAAGAAATCAACAAATGAATTTATTTAAAGAACTTGGTTACTGTTTGCAGGCACCATGAGAGAAGTAATAAATGTACAGCCCAAATGACCAAGCACTCTACAAACTCCAGAAAGCAACGCCAGATCTCCAGTATACCAAGGCGCACAAGATCCAATCAACAGGGACTGAAGAATGAAGGCGTATTCTCCTGTGAGGAATAGTACGGCCCTGCTGGTACAGAAAGTACGGCCCAGCAGAAGCTTTAAATATGGTACGACTTGTTGAAAGATGTGCCAGATCTCTGATAAATGTCCTCTAATAAAGTCGCCCCAATCAACTGATGAATGAACTCTGTAAACTCCGTCTGAAATCAATCCAGTAAGCTCAATCTGTAACCTCTGTGTGAAGTCACCAAGATGCAATCTTCAACTGGTATTGCACAGTCTCAGTATGCCAAACTCTGAAGAGGTATCGTTCTCCAGAATCGATTCGTCTGCTGAAACCCTAGGTTTTGCAAACTCCAATGCTCAGAGCAAAATAAGACAAATTAGAATAACATATCATAATGGTTCGATTTGACTTTCCTGTAAATATATACTCTCTTGCAAAAATTCGACCCAAAGTCTTCTTTTAATAATCACTTAAATAAATGATTAAATATTGCGCTTTGACTTAGGAGAAAATCATTTAATAATTGGCGTCTTCATTAATGAATAATAAATATTCATTATGTCAAATATTATCATTTTATTATAAAGTATAATAAACACTTTATAATACGCCCTTTTAAATTAATATTTAAATACATTAATAAAGTGACTTTATAATATAAAGTCAAAATATTTAATATTTAATAAATCATTAAATACTCCGTTATTCTCCCATCTGACCAACAAACTGATGTACTGGGTCGAATATGAGCTGACCAGTTGAACCAGGTGCCCTGCCAAAAATAGCAGCTTCCGCCTGCCCTACTTTCGAAAAAGAGAAAGTCTCTGAAAAACCTCTCTGAATGATTCTGCGAAGGCCCAACCTGAAACAACTGCAACACTGAAGCCACAGAACACTGAGTAACTGCCTCAGATGATCCTCTGCATACATTTGTCAGCCTACGAGGATCAAAATGATAGGCTAACCACATAACCAGCTGCGCTGACTAGGATGGGGACATCACAGTCCGCCCTCCCTGAAATTGCTTGTCCTCGAGCAATCTCAACTCTGGATGCTGTAAAATCTCCTCTGACTCCCATGTAGCATCCTCAACTGGCAGATCTCTCCACTTGATCAGATATTCCCTGATCACCCGCCTCCGAAGGTGTCTCTCTCTCATCTCGAGGATGGCCTCAGGTACTAATATCAGTTTCCCTTCATCATCAAGGGGTGGCAAAACTGGAGAGGGTATCACATGCTGACCCAATGCCTTTTTCAGGCGAGAAACATGAAACACATTATGGACCTTGCTATCAGCTGGCAAGTCCAACTCATAAGCAACCTCGCCCACTCGTCTGACAACACGAAATGGACCATAGTAGCGAGGCTTCAGCTTCTCTGCCCCACTCTTCCGCAGAGTAGACTGACGATACGGCTGCAACATAAGGTACACCATATCACCCACATCAAAAGTACGCTCAACCCTCTTCTGATCAGCATACTGCTTCTGCTGATTCTGTGCCCGCTGGATATTGTCTCGGAGAGACCTCAAAATGTCCTGCTGACTCTGCATCATATCCCCTGCACTCGGCACTCTGCTATCGCTCAATATCAAATCCAAAAGGTTGGGCGCCTCATACCCATACAAAGCCATAAAGGGTGTCATCTGTATCGTCATGTGGTGAGTCGAGTTATAACAATACTCGCATAGATAGATCCACCTCACCCAAGCTCTCTGCTGTCCAGCTATATAATTACGCAAATAACCTTCCACCCACTTATTGACAATCTCTGTCTGCCCATCTGTCTCGGATGGTAGCTGGTACTCGGTGTCAGTTCGGTCCCACAAAGCCTGAACAACTCTTGCCAAAAGTTGCTCATGAACCGACTGTCTCTATCACTGACTATCGTCCGAGGCAACCCATGCAACCGGAATACCTCTCTGGAAAATAACTCTGCAGTCTGCGATGCTGTGAAGGTAGTAGTAATCGGGAAAAAGTGCGCATATTTAGTCAACCGATCAACCACTACGTAGATGCAATCTTTACCTTGGGCTTTCGGCAAGCCTATGATAAAGTCCACCGATAAACACTCCCACTTCCTATCAGGTATCGGAAGTGGTTGGAGCAATCCATCCGGATATGTGTGCTCCTGCTTGTTCTGCTGGCAAACAGAACACTCTCGGACATACTGTAACACATCAGTTTTCAGCCCTTTCCAAGTAAACCGTTCCCGAATCATTTTATATGTCTTATAGTACCCGGGATGGCCCGCCATAGGAAGATCATGAAAGGCTCTCAAAACTGTAACCCTCATCTCCGAGTCAGGAATCAGAAAAATCCGCCCCTTGTAAATGATCAAGTCATCTACAACAGTATACCTATCATCCTGCTCTGTCCTGTCAACAATGCTAGAAGCCCATGGGTTCTTAGCATACTCAGCAATAATAACCGATGCCTCCAACTTCCTCGCGGACTGTGCCGGCATTCAACCTAGGTCTGTCCGCGAGACAAGCAGCGCCAGCTACATTCCCCCGCCCCTTAATTGTTGCGATATCAAAGTCATACGACTGCAGTTTACTGACCCATTTTTTCTTTTTTTCATTCAGGTCTCGCTGCCCAAGGAAGTGTTTCAGGCTATTATGGTCTGTACGGACACTGAATTTGCTGCCCACCAAGTATTGCCTGAACTTAGCCAAAGCATGCATAATGGCTAACATCTCCTTGTCGTATATGTTGTAGAATCTCTCAGGACCCCTAAGCTTTCTGCTCTCAAAAGCGATAGGGTGTCGCTCCTGCATCAAAACGGCACCAATGCCCTGTCCTGAAGCATCACATAATAGATCAAATGACTTCGTGAAGTCAGGCAATGCTAGCACTGGACATGAAGTCATGATCACCTTAAACTTGTCAAAGCACTCCTGCGCCTGTGGTGACCAAGTAAAAGCCCCCTTCTTTGTCAAGTCAGTAAGGGGTGCGGCGTGACGTGAGAACCCACTAACAAATCTCCTGTAAAAAGCACACAACCCGATGAAGCCTCTGAGCTGCGTAAGGTTCTCAGGTACCGGCCAGTCAACTATAGCTCGAACCTTCAAGGTCCATACCCCTTGCACCGATGATGTGCCCCGCGATACAACAACTCTCCATACCGAAGTCATTGACTTCTGGATCTCCCTTAGCATAGAAAGACCTTCCATCTCCGCTAAGATACCCAAAACTGCATCTAGGTGAGCCAGATGCTCCTCCCATGACCTGATATAAACCAGAATGTCGTCAAAGAAGACCAACACAAATCTCCTCAATTGAGAACTGAAAACCCTGTTCATAGTCGCCTGAAAGGTGGTAGGTGCATTGGTTAAACCGAAGGGCATAACCAAGAACTCGAAGTGACCGCAATGACATCTGAAGGCGGTTTTCTCAATATCCTGCTCCCTCATCTGAATCTGGTGGTACCCGAACCTCAAATCAATCTTCATGAAGAAGATAGCACCGTGTAACTCATCAATCAACTCATCGATGCGTGGTATAGGGTACCTATTCTTAATTGTCCTTTTGTTGAGCTGCCTGTAGTCTATGCACATCCGAAGTGATCCATCCTTCTTCACCAATACAACCGATGAAGCAAAAGGTGACTTGCTAGGCCTAATATGCCCCATAGCTAACAACTCATTGATGGTCTTCTCTATCTCATCCTTGAGTCGTTTCGGATGTCTGTAGGGCGTGATCATAATGGGCTTTGCGCCCTCCTCCAACTCAATGATATGCTCCGTGCCTCTGTCTGGAGGTCTACCAGGTGGAATGTCACTAAACACTTTGGAGTGTTTAGTCCTCAAGATCTGAATGTCAGGGTGGTACTCACCCTTCTGCTGCTCCTGCTGGGCTGGCATCAACATGCACTCTGCTGCCCAATCAACCATATCATGACGAATGAGCCTCTCCATCCGCCTGAATGAAACCATACTCAGATTACTGTCTCGAATAGCCTTGATGACATGAGGTCTCCCATCAACCTTGAACTTCATCTCCATGTCACGCAAATTGAGTGTGAACTCACCCAAATCGTGCAACCATGCCATCCCTAACACCACATCAGTATCTCCCATGTTAACAACATAGAATTCGGTCTTGAATTCGTAGTTGTTCAGTCGCATCGGAAGATCAGTAATCTTTCGGTCACATCTGAGGGTGTACCCATCAGCCACCTTGACTCGAATACCCTCAAATGCCTCTGTCTGAATGCCACGTCTCTCCACCAATCGTGCGTCAATGAAATTATGTGTAGCACCCGTATCCAGTAAGGTAATCACCTTCTGACCTGCTAGGAGCCTGCGAAGTCTAAACGACCCATCTCTCTGAAGGCTAGTCAAATGGGCTTCCTGTAGCTTCCTTCCACCTCCGTTTTCACCCTCATTTTCGGACCTGTCATCATCTGAATGCTCGGAATTAGCTTGCTGGTCTGATAGATCAGATTGCTCTTCGCCCTCATAAAACCATTCCATCTGATTGTTTTTGACCTTAGGACGTAGTGGGCATATATGTTTTTCATCGTAGGGTGCCTTGCACCAGAAACACAACTTTTTCTTCCGCAATTCGTTCAATGTTTCTCTGTCAAAGGGTGGTGCATTCTGTCTCTTAGGATCCGGTTGATCCCTCCTTCTGTCAAAGGTTTTATTTCTGTCGAAAGGCCTATTAGGCCTCGTGTAGGGTGTCGAACCTGAATTGAACTTGCTGCGAGGTGCTGCAAGTTCCATGTTTCGCGCCTTTCTCATGGCCTCCTGAAGGGTAGGAGGGTCAAAAGCCTTTACCCACCCTCTCATAGGTTCTGTCAAACCCTCAACGAAGAGTATAATGAGTCTCCGTTTTGAAATACCAGTCACCATAACGGCAACTCTCTGAAACTCACCAATATAAGAATCCAAACTACCTGTCTGCCTGAGCTGAGCTAGCTCTCTGAAATAAAGTTCTGGATCCTTCTTATCAAAGCGCTCTATGAGTCTGCTGGTGAACTCCTGGTAAGTATTGACTGCATGATGGCCAAGTGTATACATGTCGTGATGCCACCAATCATGCGCTATTCCATCAAGATGCAAAGTAGCAAACTTAATGGCCTCGTCCTCCTGCATAGGCCTCAATGATAGATAGTTGTCCAATTTCTGGACCCAAGACATTTAGATAATTAAGAAGCGTAATAAAAACAGATAACCATTTTGACATTACACAACAGTAATTATCCAAGACAACATTATAACTACATTATAAATGGCATCACAAATATTATTACGATATAATAGATATTGAAATATATAAAATTAATATAAAATATAAATATAAATATTAGCCATTTATTGCCATTATAATTATAAATATTAAATGTAATGTTGTAAATACCAAAATATAAATACTAAATATTATAATTATGGCTATCACATTATAAATATTAAATGCTAGCAATTTAGATATCATTATGATTATGATCCATAATAAATAAATATAAATATAAAATCTGAATATTGTTATAATTGATATTATAAAGATAATACAATTATAATTAAAAATAAACATCAAAATATATTTAAATTTCTCTATAACAGTCATGCAATAATTAAAATAACAAATATGAGATAATAAACAAATTATAAAATATAACATATTAATTAAAGCAAACCAAAGAAGTCTCTAATGAGCAGCAGCGATTCTTTCATACAAGTCACGACCCAAGCAAACTTTGAACAGCTATTAAAGAAGGGTCAACATAAGACCGAAGGAAGTAAGATGGAGTTTTAGAAAGATACGATGGGAAATAAAGACAAATAAAACATTTAAAAGATAAGGAAAGAAGAACATAAGGAAGGGGAGGGGCACGGTGGATAAAATAAGAGAATGAGAATCATAGGGGAAAGGCATCGAAGGGAGGAATAGCATTAAAGAATAAAATAAAGATGGTCAGAAATATTCTCTTTAATCTAACATAAGGCAGCAAGCAATAGATATATGGATATGATGGGAAGAGGACAAAGAAAATAAATAAAATATACAAACAGATGGAGATATAAATAAAACGAACAAGCTTCATATATGAATCTGGCTGAAGATAGATAACAGATCGGGGCCGGATAATGTGTGCTGCAGATCGAACCAAGGCAGACTGAAGTATTTTATGAGATTCAAATAATCAACTGATAGATAAATTAAGGAATCAGGTAAGAGGTAAGTATTCCTGTATTTAAACGATCAGATTAAGAACTTAGTTTATATATAAGAATTATATAAGGCAAATGTAAATCTCTTAAAATTAATATGTTCTCTGGATATATATATCCAGATATATGTTGGTGTTTAAGATATATGTTTAATATATATATAATAAATATAAATCTATTAAATGTAATATGTTTTCTAGACATATAATTCATATGTGATAATTATATTTCGGCAATTGATATATATATATATATATAATATACTGCTTACGATTATCCAATAATGATGCTTGCAACAATTATTGAGTCATATAAGTAATGATGATTCGATTCATTCACTAGGCTGATAAATGGTACAATAGACTACCATCCTTGGGATCTTGATAGACATTTAATATCTACCTCAATGTACTTATGAAATATAATATAGGAAGAATCATTCATAGGAGTGATAAGGGGAGAAATGAGTAAACCCTTGACAAGGATGAAATGTTTGTATCACCTTTTATCTTATTAGATATTGTCACTGAAACTTATTGATCTTTAACGCTTCTAATGTCTTTTTGAGAAACACTTTGAGTGCAAGATTCAGGTTCAAGTGCC
>VDFB02143029.1:0-14852 GCA_007258455.2 Sequoia sempervirens | reverse complement strand
GGAGGAAGGCATGAGAACCATTCCATTGATTGTTGGAATAGTCGCATTAAATAAGACTTGTCATATGCAACTTCCATATAATGAACATGAAATTCTCTGATGTGATATTTAGGGTTTGCAGTTCCACGATATTTGTCAAATTTAGTAATCTCAAACCCTTGTGGGAATGAAACCATCGCAATGTTTCTGTCCAATGGATAGGGACACAAATCCCCTTGTTATTTTTTTGTTTTCCTTGATTGTAGGTCTAGCACTTGTTGTGAGAGCAATTTAATTTGTGCAGACACATCATTTTGTAGATCGGGTGGTGGAATGAATGTGGGTGGTTTTTTTGCTTGAGCGATGGGTGGGGTGTTTTGCGTACTTGGTGTTGCACTTGCGAGAGGTTGTTGTAGGATTTGTTGTGAAAGCAATGCTTGTTGGTACTCCTGTAGTTATTGTTGTGCCAACAATTATTGTTGTTGGTCTTGCTACTATTGTGCGAACAACACTTGTAGTTGAGCTAATTGTTGTTGTGCTTGGTATTGTTGCAAAGCTTACTGATAAGCTTGTTGCTATAACAAGGCTTGTGCCTGAGCTTGTTGTGCTTGATATTGAGCTTGTTCCTGAGCTTGGGCTTGTTGGGTGGCTTGTGCTACTTGGGTAGCCTGTGGGGCTTGTGCTACTTGTGCAACTTGTGCAGCTTGTTGTTGTTGCAATAAAGTTTGTGCTTGTGCTTGGGTAGCCTATTGGGCTTGTTGTGCAGCTTGTGCCTATGCTTGTTGTGCAACTTGTTGCACTTAGAATTGTTGTAGTGCTTTTTGATAGGCTTGTTGGGTAGCTTGTAGTTTAATGTTGTATTGATTTTCAAGGTTTGGATTTGGTGGTGGAGGTGGAGGATTTAGAATGGTGTGAGATGGTGTGATGAAATTTTGTTGATGTGGTTGTTGAGGTGTTTGAGTGATGACAATGGGTTGTGTGGTGGTTGGTATGGTTGATTGGTCCTTGGGAGATCATTTTTTGAGATATTTGAGGTGTTGTGGATGGAGTGATGATCGATTGAGTTGTTTGGATTGGTGCCACCTGGTGTTATGATATCGGTGGCATGCTTGGAGGATTTGGTATGTTGATTTGATTCATGATTGGAGGATTGTTTTTACTTGGTTGATTGAGGATTGGTAAAGGGGGTTTCCCTAAACCAAGGATTGGTGTGGATGCTGATGTTAGAGGGGGAAATGGTGGGAAAATTGGTGGTATGTTTCCTTGAGAAAGTGACAACGAGGCATCAAAGGTTCCCCCTTGTCCAAATAGACCCACTTGTCCTTGTGATGTCATGGAGAGAGAGACTTGTGTATTAAGAGAATATGTTGGCAATGCAGCGAAAGTGGAATATTTTTTGGTGTCATGGAAAATAAGTGGAACATATGGATGCTTTGGGTCTTGAGGAATGATATTTGGTAGACCCAAGATGGTGTTTGCATCTAAGTCTTGGTTATTTACAAGGAGATGTGTTTGAAGAGCATGAAGCAATGAACTCCCCTTGGTAACCATAGTTTGACTTGGAGCATGAGATGATGTTGGTTGTATGATGGGTTCGATGACATTTTGGAAAGAAGGTGTGAATGATACTAGTGGAATAATCCCAAGAGGTTTCTCCACAATAGTGCTTACATCAAATTCATAAGGTAGTTTAGCTCCTTCTTTTGCTAATGCAATCATGTATTGTGAAGGATTAAGTTTCATCATTGTATTGACAATGTTGTGGTTTTCAAGATTTTGGAATATCTCCATGATTTCATCTTGAGTCATTCCTAGGACATTGTTGGTAACATCCTCCACTTGGAAACCTCCCTCTTGAAGATCTTGTTGTAGTGAGGAAGGTTTAGTGGGGGGTTGTTAGATCCAATGGGGTTGAATTTAGGTGCAGTTTGACTCAAGTCACTTGAAGTGGATGTTTCTTTATTTTGCTCCATGTTTTTCTTGTGTTGAGATCTAGTTTGAACCATACAATAAGGATCAACTTTTAGGAATATGGGAGGAAAACCTCTAGCTCCTTAGGTTGGTCTAAACTTTAGGTACAAAAAAGAAAAACTAGGATGCTTTAAGGATCAAATGATGATGATGGGATAAATGAAAGATGGGTGATGTGAATGATTGAACTCTTAGGAGACCTTGGAGGAATACTAGACTTTAGGATTTTATGATTTTTTTAATTTTGGATTTAATTTGGATTTTGGATAATGAACTTATAAATCCCAAGATGTTAGATGTTATCTTGGAATAAACTTGTCCACAAGGTGATAATTTAACTAAGTGTATGAAGAAGGATTCATCCACACACACTTAGTCAAACAAGATGTTTTTTTATTTTGAAGGATTACCAAAAGTCCAGCATGAATGATTTTTTTAAGGTTTTAAGATTTGTTTGTGAGATGGGATTTGATTGATTTTTGGGGATGGATGAAAGTGTTGATTTTGATCCTATATATATCTATCTCTCTCTTTCTCTTCCCATATATCTCTATCTCTCCCTCTCTCTATCTCCCCTTATTTCTATCTCCCTTTCTTCATCTCTATTTTTCTACCTCTACTTCTCTCTATTTTTTGTCTCTATATCTCTCTCCTTCTCCCCCTCTCTCTATCTCATCTTATATCTATAACTTCGACGACGACGATCTGAAACGCCTTTGATTCTTTGACCTGACGCGGATCTTTCGCGCGCGATTGATCCACCTGACGTTTCGGATCTGGATATCCCGACGCCTGACTTTATCCATCGACTTTCGTCTCGACGCGCGATCTTCCCGGATCGATTATTTCATCCTGATGTTTTTTTTTCGACGACACCTGACGGATTTTACGCTGGATTCTTCGAGAACGACTTTATCTCTATTCGATTTCGACCCGGACTTCTTTGTTCCTTTATTCCGCGATAATCTCTCTAAATATTTTTTATTTATTTCAGCCTGATCCTGCATTACCGATTTATTCTTCCATTGATACCTTTGTTGCACAAACATCATTTGCTAAATGACCTACCAATTGACCTCGTGTACTCTAAAAAATTATGCAAAAAATATCAACCAATTTTTTTCCTAATTGTCCTTCCACACTTTTTGGCATACCCATTGCACACCAAGATGTGATTGATAGTTTAAACATTTCCAACATGAAAATTCAATTTATTGGTGTTCAACATGTAAAACTTTCAATTCTCATTCCAATGAGCTATTATAAGTTAAGATGCACATTAAATTATTTTAATAAAATTAGAAAACATAGTAAAAATAATTAAATTATAGCTCATTATTACATCTAATTTATGGAAAATGTTGAAAAGTGTTAGAATCAAAAATGACTACACTAGAGTGTTACCGATGATAAATAATAAGAATCAGACGCAATCAAGTGACTTACTATAAATATGTGCTCTCTCCAAGAATCTTGAAGAACACACTAGAAGCCGAAAATAACTTTGAAAAGTGTCATCTAAGTCTGTTAGATCATTTGAGCTCACTAGTAACATCAAATAACCCCTTTGATAAGGCTAACACACACCAAGAAGATCAAAGCCAATTGTAGTGCAAGAGAACCCAAAAGTGGGGACATTACATTCTAAAATTAAGCAATTTGCATACATGTTTATATACTTATGTGACCTTGAGTCCTATAAGGTGTTGAGTTATAAATCTAGGATTGTGTATTTAAATGTATCATCCAAATCCTCTTGAAAAATCATTGACAACACATTCACACATTTGTCTCTAACACCATAGATTTAGTTGATAAATATTCTACCTACACCAATGTCTATTACTTTTGTTTTTCTCTATCTATGCAACTTGTTGAATTAATGTTGAGGCTCAATTGCTAGCAAGGAAGCCTAATTCTCTTTCACATTTTTATAATAGGTCATTTCAATAGTTCTCATTGGTAGTAACTGTTTTCTACTTACAAGGATATATAAATATTAGATGAACACCTTCTACTGAAGGTCAAATTCCACATATCCCAAAGTCATGGAAATACATGATCACATGATCTAGGATATAATTGCACACATTTGTGTCCATTTATAGACTCTAAAGGAATCTAAGTTTAGATTGCATCATTCTACTCTCTATGTATCCATTTTTTAATCAAAACAATACACATCTCTCTACTTAGTATGAAAAAAAGGTAAAACCAAACCTCCCTTATCTAATTTCTATCTAAAGTAATCTAGTAAATCAAATTATTATCATCCAACTTCTTATATACAATAAAATTTGAATTTTATTGACTTATCAAATATATATATATATATATATATATATATATATATATATATATATATATATTGGTAGGGTGTATTATTAGCCGATAGGCTACATATAGTGTGAGATTTGAGCCTGAAACAAGTCTCACGTCTGCAAACCACTCTTGAGTAATTGGAAAACAACTTTTAGCTACCATTTAATGGTAAACTAGTGATCGTTTAATGGTAAAAACCTCCAAAATATCAGGTAAAAGCCTCTAAAATCTCACTTATCACATTAAAACCAAACAAATATTGATTTTAAAAAGTTGGATGAGAACATTCTATTTCTATTTGTAATGTTTTTTGTCAAATTAATGGTAAATTTCTTTTTTCATTTGCATTGTTTTATGTTTTAAATTTGTATGCAAATATTTCATAATTAGATAATACTTAATTTCTTTCAAGACAAAATCTAGATATGTCTAAGTTTATTTCATTCCATTATTTAACACTTATTATTAATTGTTTAATCTAGCCACATGCAAGTAGAATTTGTAGTGCATCCATGCACAAACACATACTCTCTAACATATTAACATACATATAATTTTCTATCAGCTTAATCCTCAAACCTCCTTTTAGGTGCAAGTGCTAGTATATACTTATCAATAAAATCCCATGGTTAAGAGTGTTTGAGTTGGAATAGTACTAGGATTGGTAACTGCTTGAGTTGGAGTAGTATTGGGATGGGTGACCTCCAGAAAAGACCCAATGTTTCACCTCTATGAGCATCACCTAGATGCAATGATCGGTAACTGGACCATTCATTATTGTGAGAATGGATTCTTGTGAACCACTACTCATGAAACATGAGTCAATTGAAAAACTACACAATTAAATCATGATAACAATATCATAATTTATGTTCATGTGCAACCCTAAAAAGAAATTTGAAATTCCCAGTTACCTACCAGTGCTGCTCATGTGAATGGTCACTCCTCACTGCTGCTCATGTGAATGCTCAGTCCTCATAATTATTTGTGTATTGTAAAGTGGCATGGAATTGAAACGACGTCAAATGGACTAGTCATCCATGCAAATCTTGGCAAAGCAGCAGCATGGGATTGTCAGCCACTCTGTACGTGACGACCGAAAACATATTAGACACTTATTGGTTTCTTAGTCATTTCTTTATCATAGAATCCCACATGAGAAAATTATTGGTTTCTTAGTCATTTGTTCACCATGGCTGAATTCAAGGCAAACAATAATAGCAAAAGCAGATACTTCAAGGACATCAATCCATGCTGTCCACCATACAATCCCACAGAATAAAATTCCTAGTACTGCAACATATTACTGGTGGGCTTATCGAAGTATGGAGGCTTGGACATTTGCGAGCAGGTAATCAGTTAGTCTTGCAGTCCCATTTGAAGGTGCCAGCGTGGTTGCAGGATATCAACTTTATAGTACTCGTCTGTTTGTTACGGTCTTACAATAATTATCGCCGAGATTCGCAATGACAACTTTATAGTACTTTTCCTTTGCAATTTCAAATATTATAATTGTCTGTTACAAGTTCTTGTTCTGATTGTGACTTCTGAGAGAAATTTTGGTGGTCCCAAAATTGTGGAGTCGTATAAAGCTTAGTCCTACCCGACCCTTAAAAGAGTAAAAGTCGTTCCAGGCATAGCAACCAAATTCAAATATACATACAAATACAAAATCTAAAGTTATTAGTGGATAGGCTATATATAGTGTGAGATTTGAGTTGGAAACAAGTTTCAGGCATGCAAACCAGTTGTGGGAAAACAAGTTCCAGTTGTCATTTAATGATAACCACCTGTCGTTTAATGGTAAAAGCCTCCAAAATCTCACTTATCACATAAAAGCCAGATAAATATTGATTTGACAATTGGATGGGAACATTTTATTTCCATCTGGAGTCTTTTTTTGTCAATTTGATGGCAACTTTCTTTTTTCATTTGCATTGCTTTATGTTTTAAATCTATATGCAGATACTTCATAATTAGATAATACTTAATTTCTTTAAGGAAAAAATGTAGATTTGTCTAAGTTTATTTCATTCAATTATTTAACACGTATTATTAATTATTTAATCTAGCAACAAATACATGCTCTCTAAGATATTAACATACATGTAGTTTTCTATCGGTTGAACCTCCTTTAGGTGCAAGTGCTAGTTTAATTAAAGGCAAGTTATCTATCTTCTCCTCCATTTTTTCATTTTTAATTACCTAGAGTTTCCTTGTCAAATTTTGAATTGTTTAGTTATCCGATACACAATATGTCAAAGTCACTGCTCATAGGTTGAAACCTGTTTGACTAAGAGCCAAGGATTGAGGGGTATCCATTCCATCAAAGTCACTACTCATAGGGTGAAACCTCTTCAGCTAAGAGCCAAGGATTGAGGGGCATCCATTTCATCAAAGTCACTATTCATAGGTTGAAACATCTTCGGGTAAGAGCCAAGGATGAGGGGTACATCCATTCCTTCAAAGTCACTTGGGGCACAATTACAATCTCATCCTTTATGATGACTGGAGTCTTGCACTCAACAAGACTTGATCTGTGATGGGCTCATTTTGAACCATTCAATTACACCAATATACCAAAGGCTCATTTACAAGTTATGTATCTTTTAAATATTAAATGATAATAATAACCATAAAATAATATTACATCAATTAAAAATTGGAACTAAAGTTGGTGGTGGAGAGAGGATCATGGGTTGTTAAACTCAAGTTCTTTTCAAAGAAATGGAAGGGTTTAATCAACCTTCATAGTTTGGGTGATATTACTAAATAGATATGTTTTGATTAAGATAGGGTTTAGTAGTTAGTGTTACTTAAGGGTTTGTTCAATGATGTTTTGAATTGCTAAATATTTTTGTGGCTTTTTTATCTGATATAGAGTGTTGTTTAGAGTTTTAGACACAAATTCTCCTTTTGAGTATGTATATCTAAATATATATATATATTGAAATCAATGAATATTCTGTAAAAATAATGAATATTATATAGACATGAAGCTAGAATTGGTTGTTTCTCTAGTCTATATCTTTATGGACTAGAAACTTGACAATTTATCTAGCATTTCAATTAATTTTATTTTCAAATGCTCTAATCTTGTAGAATATTTTGTTAAACAATTTTAAATTATGTTTGGATATATTGTTAAATAATTCAACTCAATGAAATATTTAATATAATAGGTCACAATATTAGAATAATGATAACTTAGTATTTTCTTATTATCAAGTTGTCAATAATATTATGTTCAACAACAATAGATGTTTTTGAATTGATAGTATTTGTAGACACCTGAAATTGACCACTGTTGTTTGGTCAATTTTATCCTATATTTCATCTATTTTTTGTCACCTATATTAATTAAATAATATTTTGTTATTTAATTAATATTTACGATTTTCTTCTATTTTTCAAATTCTATCCCAAGGTAATTGATTCAATTAATTTACATATAATGTCGTAAATTGTCACCCCTAACAATTTCATAATGTCATAAATTATGAGTTTGTTGATGTCGCCTCTCCTCTAGTTAGTGCTAAGAAGAAGAAAGATATTGCCCATGATGATGGGAATGTTGGTCCTGGTAAGCAGATGGGTGAAGTTGTTGTTGTTGGGAAGAGTGGTGAAAAATGTATTGTTTTGATTTCTGAGGTAAATATGGGTGGTTCTAGAGCACGTACTAGGAACAAAACTAAAGCTCAGGGAGGGGCTTTCGGAAAGAAAGTTCTAATTTTTTTGATGATGCACAAAAAGCTATCGACTGTGATGTGGAGGCGGAAAACATTCTAAAAAGTATGTAGTACTCTTGGGTGGTTCTCCTTTTTGGATTTTTTTTGCTAATGGGTTGCTATTGTGGGGTTGTTTGCTGATGTATTACTTTTTTCTTTAGTACAACTATTTTCTTTTGTAAAGGGTTTCGGGCCCCTTCAAAACCCGTATTTTACCTCTAATCAAAAATAATTTCACACTAGATTTGGCACCCTATTTTGCATGTATAATTAATTATGTTCATAATTTGATCATTTCAAGGTTAGATTAAGAAAATACATTAAAATCCCTAGCACCCTAAATTTCCAAGGCAAAAAAGACCTAAATAGGGGTGTTGGGCACTCTTGTCCTAAAAGTCATCTTTTAAAAAGATTTAAATTCTAATGTCGACCTTTGGTGTCTTGAAAATGATACATACTCGGCCTAACTCCAAAAATGATTCAAGATGCATATTTAATGTAGAGAAAGGCTATCCTAGGTCCTAAATGCAAAGAACCTAGGATGCAAAGGGGCTTTTTTCCAAGTTACATTAAGATGTAGATCAACAAGGTGATTAGATTAACTTACAACCGTGAAGGTGAGCCAATTAGACCTAGATCTACATCTGATTGAAGATGGGAATGAATTGGAAATGATTTTGAATGGTTAACCTAGTTAGACTATGTGCCCTAATATGTAAATTTCAAGATCCCAACAACTAATAAATAGAAATAATCAATTTTTAGCATATTTGAGAAGTGTAAAGGATGGTGTACCTACTCAGAAAAGTTGATTTTAGTGTACCTAAGAGGACTCAAATACCTAGGAATGTATGTGTCCTTTATAAGGGGTCCTAAAACTATTTTTGGGGTCCTTTAGTGTTGGATTTAAGCTTCTGATTCTCAATTTTAGAGTTGTCAAAATGCCATCAAATAATTTTGTAGGTGAGTTTTCATTTCTTGACAAGATGTAATGCTTCAAATGTAACAATCAACAATTTATCTTCACACTTCTTTCAATCCTCTTCAACCTGAAATCTACACATTCACAAGGAGGGGAATGTTGGGCCATTTTAGGGGCTTGCCTCAATTAAACCCTGTGTAAGTGTTTCCACTTCCACAATGGCAATGTTAATGATAAATGGATAATTGAAATGATGAAATCACAAAGTGTTTCAACTCACCAACCTTTAATGGCTTCCTTGAAGGATTGAAGACATGCACATCACCTCAAGGTATTGCTTCTTGCTTACTTGATTTTATTGAATGATTTGGAGACCTAGAAAAGGGGTTAGCCTTCAGGTATGTGTAGGATTATGATGGGCCAAAAAGTGGTGATATGTAAGTGATATGATGGTCCATGTGGCTGACGACTTTTTTTTACCCAAAATTTATGAAATGAAAAGGGTTTTAAAAGGATATTCTCATCTTTCCACCAATATAAATTATGCTTTACTTTTAATTTAATAATTATTATTCATTTTCTATTTGAATTATGACTAAAGTCCTGATTGATAGGTTGATTGAAAATCATTTATAGCTTTCAAACGGTATCACATTTTTTGAATCTAAAATATTCGTCACATTCTATGATTTTCATAATATAATATTAAAAAAAAATTGAATTTCATGAAGTTTTCATCAAGTTAAGGTGCTCAAACATACGAGTTTTTATATTTTTTTTAAATTTGAAATAAAAAATTCATAATTAATCAATTCCTTGGAAAAAAATTACAAAAAAATATGCATCACATCTTGACATGAGTCCTCTACCTATATCTAAAATCTTATAAAAAAATATTATCATTTTATTGTGGTTAGGTGGTCGTGACAGATGACCTACTTTATTTTTTTCCTTAAAATTTAAGTACTACTTCACATTGAAATTTCAAATTTTCACCAAATAGATTTATTTATTTTTTAAATAAGCCTAGTAGTTTAGAAAATACATTCAATTTGCTACAGATTCTATTCTTAAATATTTTTGAAATAATATAGATAACTTATTCAAAATTTTATGTCAATTTTCCTAACTCTGATTTTTCTGAATTTTTTGCCACTTAAGGGCCTATTTTTCCCATGATGATCCTGCGCATACCCCTTCACAAAAAAATGATAATATGTTAACATGAACTCACATACACTTTGACATGATGCTTGGATCTTGAATTATTGCAATAAATATCTAAAATGTTGCTCTTAACTTGCTCTTCAATTCTCTCAATGTTCACCTCTTGCTAGATTCTTTCACCTCTCTTCTTGTCCAATTTTAAATGGTGAAATGACTAGGTAATTATAGGAATTTATTCAATTTCCCAAAAATAGATCTCGAAAGAGCAGGAGCAGGCTCTGACACTTGAAATTTAAATTTTGAATGTTAACTTGCCAACAACATGCCCAAAAATGGGTACTAGCTAAGAAGGGGGACCCATATGCCCAAGGGTGTATGGGTCTTGGCCCAACTTCTAGGACATTAAGTGTCAAGGGTAACACATGAACTGAGTGCATTTATTCAATACTTGTAATTTATTGAAAAGTGGTACAAATGGGCTCTAAAATACATAATTTTAGGACATTAGGGGGTCAATTAGGCTCAATAAATTAGGGGGAGAAAAAGATAGTATGAAATTGTTAAGGGTGACAATTTTCTACACTACATTTAGCCTCCACTTTAGTGAGAGTATGAACTTATGCTCAGACTCACAGTAAAGTAGAAAAATATGTCAAGAGGGGTCTAACTATCCAAATATTTTTTAGAGATAGGATGACTAAGGATCTAGGGGGTGTGCAAGCCCCTAGGATTCAAAATCCCATGGAAAACCAACATAAGCATAAAGGAACACTCACTCGTATGATATGCAACAAGACTACACTAACATACATGTCAAAAAATATAAAGCATACATGATGAAAACACATGGCATGATGAAACATAAAGATGAAAATTAAATGAAAGCAAACACGATGTAGACACAATGTAAACACTAAGAAGACACACAAAAAGAAACACAACAAATAGAAGATTAGTACTTAAAGGATTCAAGTCAGTAAGGAAAAGAGACCTCAGTCTTAAATCATCTCATATCAAACATCATCCATCAAATGTGTTATCTAATAAAATGATGCTCTCACAAGGATGTAAATTCACTTATGAACACATGGCTCCACTATCAAGCAAGTTGTGTTATGCTAGGTGGCCATGTTAAAAAAGGGTGCTCAAGTTCATGACCCAACAAGCTCTATTATGCTGAATCCATGAACTATCTTACAAAAACTCACCTCAAGGGGTGCAATAAAACTCACCTCAGGGGGTGCAACAAAACTCACCTCAAGGGGTGCATAAATTTTAACATCTTGTGGGATGAATTGATAACCATTTCTTAGCGGGTGTTACAAAAAACACCACCACCAAAGGGGGTATGTCAATAGGTCAAACATCACAAGATGAAATGGATAGAGATAATATATGCCCCCCCTTAAAATGTCAAAATACTTGCTATGTTGGTATTTTAAGGAGAAAGAAGAGAAGACAAGATCCTTGAAAAGAATGCATGCCTCCCAAAACTAGTTATCCTTGCCCCCCAAGGATAGAGAAAAGGACGACCACACCAAGGACTATCATGTTTCTACCATGAAAAATATGGTTGCACTTAAGATTGTATCACCATGAATGGCAAGGAGAAAAACATATAAAGCTACAAATGCCCCATAGTGATGAACAACATGATAGGATGAAGATCATTATTGATTAGAGGAACTAGGTACATCAACATATGGAAGAGAACCCCAATCCTTAAGATGTATTTTATTACTCAAGGCATGACGTTCATTGATAGAATGACCTTGCACTCGATGATATGCACAAAATGAGATTTTATTGTAGAATTTATTTCATGTTATTGGAGGAAGAGTAGTCAGGTGGTCTTTTAGAAGCCTCGATAAGATATTCTCTTGATCAATAGTAGGGGACATTTCTTTATCTTGTGAAGAAAATATCTATTTGTTATCATAAGATGCCAAACACACAGTAGATGATAAATCATTAGATGAAGATGGAGATGAAGGTTGGAAACCTAGAACGTACTCAGAACAGTAATGTATAGACTTCACTTGATCCCTATCATATTATTTTATGTTTTGATTACATCTGTATTTAGAGAGAATTTTGTATCCAATACCATAACATGCTTCCAACTCAAATGAAGAGATTGTATCTGTATTATTCTGATAAAGATTGGCTTCTTTCCAAGCACACAAATCCTTTTTAAGCATCTTCCTCTCATGGGATGCGAGAGTTGAAGAGCCCCCATTGATGAGCTCAATTAATGGCTTAATTTTGATAGGATCTATTATCTATTTTTTGTTGCTATCATAGACTTTGATGTTGGTTGTTGACATTTTATATGTTGTTTCCCTCAAAACCATAAACCTTGGCATAATTTTATCCTTGTGGTTTTTAATGACATTATCATGCTATGAGAATTATCTATGTTCAATTTACTAGTGGTTGAATGAATGCTACTAAGGTAATTATAGATATACATTTGTTTGTGTGTGCTAATGTTGTTATGCGTTATACGGTGAGCGTCACTTTTTCAAAATGTT
Source organism: Sequoia sempervirens (assembly GCA_007258455.2). Lineage (NCBI taxonomy): Eukaryota > Viridiplantae > Streptophyta > Pinopsida > Cupressales > Cupressaceae > Sequoia > Sequoia sempervirens. Next base: position 2,229 of record VDFB02143029.1, on the reverse strand, counting down.
GTTTTCTAGAAAAAAAGTAGTTTTCGAGGGAGATGGAAAAAGAAGTGCAATCTGATTCCAAAATTTTTGAAAAAAATATATTTAGAATATACAAACAAAATTTCACGAAACTCTAGTTTGCATCATCTTCAAATTCCTCATGGTTTAGTCGCTATAGGTTCCTGAAAGTGAAGATTTAGTTAAGAAAAACATTTCAGTGTCCAGTTTGGCCAAAAATTATAAACCACTATTTTGGGATCACCCTTCAAGTTCCTCAAAAATATCCCTACTTCAGTCCTTCCTAAGTTCTATGGGCTTGTCATAGAAGACCCTGATACTTTCTTATTTGAGTTTGATATCCTCTACATAAGCTATGACTATACCACTGAAACTCATAGGCTTAAGTTGTTTCCTACCACCTTGAAAGAGGTTGCATTAAGATGGTTTATGAGCCTAGGAAAAAATACTGTGGAGAATTGGGATGACATGAAGAAAAATTTCCTTAAGAAGTACAAGGAATATTCTAGGGGAAGTGACATGAGAGGAGATGACATCTTCAGGATGCAGTAGAAGGAAGCTGAGAGTTTGGAGGATTACATTTCAAGGTTTTTGATTTTCTTGCAGAAATCTCCACATCATACACTCAATGAAGAATCTCAAAATTTTCTCTTCTTGAGAGGAATTAATGAGAGCTACATTGAAGCTTTAGACCTAATGGGAGAAGGAGATATCACCCAAGATACTTGGGATGATATTAAGAAGTTATGTCAGAACTATTCTAGGGAAGCTTCAAAGAAAGGGAGAGCTTACCAATCCTCTATAGGAAAATCATCCACCAGTGGAGTTTCAAGGATGGATATTACTCACTTGTTGGCATACTTCAAACAAGACATTATAAACAATCTATCTACTGAGCGAGATACATTTCAAGCTAAGAAGAAATATGAGGAGGCAGAGGCAATGTTGGCAGAATATTGCCCCCATTGTAGACAAAAGAAGGACTGCAGATGCAAAATGGTAGCTAACATTGACAGTAAGTAGATCCCACTTGAGTTTAAGCCAATCTAGGGTGATTATGATTAAATCTACTACATTGCATAGAGGAGACCATGGGCTCCAAGACAAGCTATTCCACCAAATCCATTATCCTTTGATGGGCCTTATTTTAATTCTTATGCATTTGGTAACCAATGAAAACCCCCATATTCATCCAACTATGGAGGATATCCACGAAAACCTTGGAATAACCCTCCAAATACCTGGCCCAATCACCAAAACTCTCCACCCTAGTGGAAAAAACCTTAGGGGAATTAGCAACAATTTCAGGGGAATTGGTAGCAAACTTCCCAATGGAGGGGAGGACAGCAATGGCCGAACTAGACAACCAGTTACATGCAACCACTTTCTCAGCCCCAAAAACCTACTATAATTCCTCCTCCTACTAGCTCAAGTTTAAACACGCCTAGACCTACTCAGTTACCAGCTCAACCCATTCCTAACCCAAATAAAAAAAATAATAGTAGCTAGCCTATTATGCAGATCCAAACCAATTCCTTGCATATGTTGTGAGTGTAAGTGACATCCATTTTCGTTCAGGAACCACTTTTACAACTCCTTCCACCCCCATCATCACTGAGCTTCCTGTGGAAGAAGAGGATCATCTGAATGTTCTCATTCAGCCTGGAAGTGTGCCTAAAAATCCTGAACCAGTTCCAGTCCAGTAGAATGACCAAGAACCACCATTTCCTCAAAGGTTAGAAATTGTTAAACAAAAGGAATAGGAGGAAACAACCTCAATGACATTCTAGATCAGTTGAAACATATATGTGTCAAGATACATATATTTCAGGCCATAAAGGATGTTCCCATATATGGCAAAGCAATTAAGGAAGCATGCCTCAAGAAGCTAGGTGGGAAAAAGAAAGACCCCACTATGGTTCATGTGGTGGGATAGCTTGTTGATATCATGCTTGGGAAAGTAATTGTTCCCAAATACAATGACCTAGGTAGTCATGTGGTAGGATTTTTCATAAATGGGATCCAAATAAAGAATGCTCTAATTGATCTGGGAGCAGTAATAAATGTGATAACTAAGGATATCCTACAACAACTAAATGTTGCAAACATGAGACCTACTCCTACTATCTTGCAGCTTGCTGACAATTCCATTGTTAAACTTGATGGTATAGTAGAGGATCTTGTGGTAACTCTAGACTCTTGGGAGTACCCAACAAACTTCATGATTATTTC
>VDFB02143028.1:0-12344 GCA_007258455.2 Sequoia sempervirens | reverse complement strand
GGGTCTGCACATATAAATCACACAGGAAATCCAGTTAGAACATTGTGCATTAATTATGACTACTAGTTAAATAGGTTATATTCTCATCATATTGAAGAAATGTGTAAAGCGAAAAGAGTGCCTGTATTTGTGATGCAGAGAACAAAGGTGGTTAATGTTACACAATGAAAAAGTTGAGAATTGAAAACAGTAGTGTTGCTTATTGTTACTTATTAGGGGGTAGAATATTTAGAGCATCCAAAAATTATAGATATTCTGAATAGTTTTACGTAGGCTGTTGAGTGTACCCACTCAACATGTGACTAGAATACCCAAGCCTTATGACAGGCTGTCGAGTTTTCTTAGAGCAGTGATTTAAACCTTATAATATGCAGAAAATCGTGTTTGAAATCCAATTCTGTCCTACAATTTGACATCAAAGGTGAACATAAAAAATAATGGTTAGTATTTTAAAAAATATTATTTTAGGCCAAAACGCATGTGTAAGAGTTTTTGAATAACTCATCAGTGAGAATGGGGAGAAATTGGTTATCGAATGCACCATCATTAAGCGACTCTCCTTTGCCTGGAAAACTACTCCCTCCATGTTATGACCAACCTCTTTCTGTAGACTACATTGTCATCATGTGCCAAATATAAGGCAAATCTTGCATTACATCAAGCTGAGAAAAGAACTCCAAAGCATTTCCATATGAGATTGTTGTACTTCCCCTGTTCAAAGCAAGCATGTCAGCTTAGTGTTGAAAATAAAGATAACAACAGATTCAATATATAAAATGAAAGGCAATTACCTTGGATTGCTAGTTAAATTTAGCAGACAAGTTCTGGTAAGATGGCAAAAGCATCATACCTTTGTAGCTTTTGAACATAAACCCAAATGTTAAATAGTGCATCAACACATATTTTTGTGTCATCTGGAAATAACCTTGACTCTGAGAAACACTCCTTAGCTAAGTTGTCTAAGGATCTGTGATATGAGAAACAGGAAACAGAAACGGCAACAGCAATGTGAAAATAAATGAGATTTTAAAAGGTTATACATTAGAAATGGATAAGTTTACATTAATTTTTAAAAATAATAAACACTCCTTAGCTATCTTCTCCCTAATAGTCTCTAATGTTCCTTTCAGGTTTGGGGACTGGGAGACAGTGATATCACATTGCTGTCAAAATAATCTAGAATCCACGGAAGGGCAAGTGTGTTTTAGGACTGAATACCTTAACATGCATGAAAAAATGTCATTTAATCTAATACAGAGTAGCATAGTGACCCCCATGACAGATTCTAAATGTATGTAATGTGGCAAAGAAGAACTCTGGTGCATATATATTGGAGATGCTTGAAAACAAAGCCCTCCTGGCTGTGTTTTCAAGAGGTGCCTTCTACAAGAAGTCACTTTAGATGATTAAGGCAACTACAAGCCATTATGGCACACAGTGCAGCTATGGCTGCTCCAATTAAAAATCGAAGGATTTAATGGTCAAATAGTCAACGGAAATTTGATTCCTCGTACTTTTGAATGTTGAACTGTTTAATGTTTAAGAATAGTCCTTGATAGCTAAGAACTTTCATGGAATCAAGATGCAAGGAGACTAACCCAAGTTCAGCCTAAGGGAGTTGATGAAAGGCAAGAAGTGGCATTGCTTATAGAAGGTAAATCAAGAAATATCAAACAAAAACTGATTCGATGCCTCTTGAGGAAAAATAACATATGTCAATTAAATTGGCTTTATAGGAAGAGACCTCCCATCCTGTTCTCGTAGTAACCACAATTGATTTTTTGAAAGAAGAAGCAATAAAAATAACACTTCCAATCAACCACACAATACCATAAAAACACATTTTGTATGTGCTAGCTTATATCTTTTTACACACATACCTATTGTGTACCTTGGAATTTTACCCTACTCTAATGTGCAAAATAACTAAAAATGCGAATGATAAAAGACTAAGGACACTTCAAGATTAGCCTAAAGAGTGATAAAACAAGAAGGAAAATAGATAAAACGAGATGCAAATGATTATACCTTCCTTGCTGTTAAAGACTCCTTGGTTGGCCCTTGATTTGGATGACTTTGTGTGCTCCTTAGATGGCTTCTTGAGTGGCTAAATGCAAGATTGAATATGCAAAATAATCAAATTGAATGGCTTAATGATAGAAAGTGTTTGAGAATGCAAATTGGCAGCATAAGGTTACTCAAATCAAAAAGTGTTGAAAATGCCCTTGAGGAGGGGGTATTTATAGGAGAATTTGAATTATCTAGAGAATTCAATGGTTGAGATTCATCCAACAAGGTCAAGATGAAGGGTTATGGTGAGTTGAGAACTCACAAGCCCTCACATCTTGACATGTGGATGGTGAAGTGGCTAAGAGGAGATGAGGTGTAAGTGAGGTGGCCAAAAGGTACATGAGGTGGAGGAAGGACAAGTACCTTGCAAGTACATTGGGAGATGAGAAGACTTGAGAATAAAGTGACTCTTGAATCACAATGATTGGAAGACCCAGTGGATAAGACAATGTTCCCAGGTGGGAGTTTGAAACACATGACCTGTCACAGCTGATGTCAAAGGTTCTAGAAGATGGGAAAAGGACGGAATAAAAGGAATTAAAAAATTCCTTGGGGACGGAAAGAGTTGACCAAGGTAACATTAAGACACTAATCAATAATTAGAAGATAAATGAGGGATTAGAAGCCAACTCTGTAAAGTTATGATGTGACACATCCTAATCAAGGATTAGGCATGTGCACATCCCCAATGAAGAGATTAGGAGATGGATTATGATTAGATGACAATGACGTGAGGAATTAAATAAATGTCATATTTATTTAATTCATTTGATGAAAATGAGGATTAAAGAGATAAGGTATTTAATTATTAACTAAATACCTTAAGGATTTGGCAGAATTAAGGGTATTAATTAAATAATAGTAATATTACTTAATTAATCGAATAAGAGGATGTTTAGACGAAAAGTGATAAATTTGGATAAATTAAGTGTCCAAATTTGAATGTCTACATTTTTCCCCTCTTTGAGATGGTGTTACGAAGTAGCATCATTTCAAAGAATATTAAAATATAGAACCCAGAAGGAGATGGTTGGATTGGGAAAGATGCCCCAGTCATCAAATGATTGATTGGGAAAAAAAGATGATGGGGATGAAGATGAGGATGAGGGATTAAGGATGCCCCCTCGAGAGGACATGCGGGTTGAAGAGAACACGGGTGTGCTCTCGAAATAGATGAGATGAGGGAGATGATGCGAAGTGATGGACAAGAGAGAAGGAGAAGCGATAGGAGATGGATGAAGCACAAATGGATTTTAGGACAAAAGGTGATGTTGCCCCAGTCAAGGTACAAGCCAAAATGGGTTGATGATGGATGGAGTGTTGTCAATGAGGGAGTGAAGGATCCCGAAACAACATAAGGATAGGGAAGGATACATCCCAAAACACCACTAAAGGATAGGGAGGAATACCTCTCGATGATGATGATGAAAGTGTTGTTGATGAGGGAAGGATACATCCCAAAACAACACCAAAGGGATACAGAAGGATACTAATGGATGATGATGATGATGGGTCAAGGCTGGTAACGAGACTGGGGACAAGACCAAGGATTTGATTAGGTGATTTGTACGAGATTGAACAGATAAGGAGAAGATTATTATGTGAGATGGAGAGAAGGATCTTAAGATTTGGTTCGATATCCAAAGATTTGGACTGCATATGGACTAAAGCACAGATTAGGGGTTTGGTTAAGCTCTGATTGGGATAAGATTAAAGCTCAGATGAGGATTGGATTGAAGACTAGAATGATTGAAGGATATGATTGGATTGAAGACTAGAATGAGTTTCAGGGTTTAAAGGGCGTAAGGTGTTGACAATCAGAGTTTTTCCGATTTGGCAATTTTCAAAAATTGTCAAATTTTGCCATTTTAGGAAACCTCACGAATATACTTTCGAGAGTCCAAATTTTTTTCAAGAAATACCCAATATTGAGATAGAATGAATTGCCAACTAACGTCCCAAATCCGAGATCAGCATTTCGAGTTATGAGTGAACAATTTTTTAAAATGTTGGAAAAAAACACTAAATTGGAATTTTGAGGATCAAGATGAAAGTTTGAGGCCCCGAAAATGTGGCTAAACAGATTCCAACGGCTTTCAAAAAAATCTGTTGGGAATCCACTTGTTATCTCATAACGCAACCACCCGTCAAATTTTAGCTCAAACAGACACCCTAGTCAAAAGCTCTGACCTCCGGAAGTTTCGGTGTAAAAATCAAAAATCAATTTTAAAAATTTCAACACATGGGTTTTGATGGCGTGGGGAAATTAGAAAATGGGTCGGAATTATTTTTTGAAAAAGATAATAAAAATGTGAATTTTTTGGGGGGGGGCAAAGGACGGCAGGATAGGGGCGCTGCCGCCTCGACGGCAGGTAGAGCCACCCTGGGGAAAGGCGAAGCCACCCCAAACAAGGGCGGAGACACCCCAGGGCGGAGCCACCCCAACTGGGGGATGAGATGTCCTGGGGCAGAGCGGCCCCGGACAAGGGCGGGGCCGCCTCGGCCGGGGGTGGAGACGCCCCGAGGCGGAGCTGCCCCGGAGAAGGGCGGAGCCGCCCCGACCGGTGGTGGAGATGCCTCGGGACAGAGCCATCCCGGAGAAGGGCGGAGATGCCCCGGACAAGGGCGGAGACGCCCCGAGGGCGAAGCCGCCCTGAACAAGGGTGGAGCCACCCCAGTCGCAGGCGGAGATGCCCCGGGGACGAACCCGCCCAGCCAAGGGTGAAGCTGCCCCGAGGGCAGATCCGGGAAAAGGAAGAAGGGGAAAAAAAAAAGGGGGAAAAGAAGGATGAAAGGATGGGGGATACATGCAAGATGATGAAATGGAAAATGAAATGCAATTTTAAATGCAATTTACCATCTTCAGAGCACTGATTTTTGCTATAGCATAAGACACGTTACACCAAGGTATGAAGGACCAAGGCAGATTACTGTCTAATGCATGAAATAAACACAACAAACAAGAAGGCTATCCCAACACCCCAAAGTCACAAAGACCTTGGTCAGGCCAGGTATTGAGATAACCACAAGCACAAAAGGATGCCCCGGCATAACACAAGACCTCAGGGATCTTGGTGGGTACTACGTGAGACAACCAAGAAGACACAATCAAACAAAAGATCAAGATATGCCCCTATGTTAACTAGTCAAAACACACCATAATATGATGGATTATGGCGGCCTTGACAAGTGATGATAGGGAGCTCAAATGATAAACAAAATCCAAAAGCATCAAAAGATTACAATCGAGTTCAAATGTCCTTTGCAAGGGGATGGATAGGATTGATGAGGTCTTGTTAGGAAGGATGCATCCTGTTGAGACCAAAGATAATGGATACTAAACTAAAAGATCAATATGATGTAGGATATTCAAAAATGATTGGATTTGTTGATACAAGTGGATCTTGTTTGTTAAGAACCAACTAGATAAGGGCATAGCTTGACGACACGACACAAGGGTGACAAGACACAACCTAAAGACCTAGGGGCTCGGGGGCCAATCAGAGATTAGCCTTGCCTATGTGAAAGCGCAGAGCCCTCGTAGTTCATGGAAAAAGACCATGGGTAAAGTGGAAAGAAGACAATGATGACTAATGATGAAGGACACAAAACAAGACAGACAATGCCCCAGGGGAGGATCAAATGACCAACCTTGCCTACGTGAAAGCGAAGGGGCAACATAGTTCGATGAAAAGACCATGGATAAAAGCGAAAAGGGACTGGTGAATACGAAGTGATAGAAGACCAAAATGAGTTGGTCCAAAATGTCCAAAATGCCCCAGGGGCAGATCAAATGATCAGCCTTGCCTATGTGACAGCGCAGGGGCAACGTAGTTCGACAAAAAGACCAGTGATGCGGAAGGACGAGATCTAGATGGAGACTGACATGATGGATGACCCTACATGATCACACAGACCGACCGACAAAGGGAATGAAAGACACAAGCTGAAAGTGGGATAGAGAAAAGCTCAGGATGGGGGATAGGCCTAGATGGGTCGTCCAACGCTTAATCAATATATATCAAGTGGCCTACGCTGAGGTGGGTGAGGATGATAGTGTGGATGAAAGCATAAAATAACTAAGATGTCAGGTAGAAAATGATTAAGCCCTCTACAGATGATTCTTGTGACCAAGTTTTCACCATCCATACTTATCTAAGGTGCCACCAAGAGATGGTTTTCACCATAAGACGAATTTATTTTTCTTTCCTATTTTTTTTGGATTTTTTTGTTACTTTTTTAATTTTTTTTAATTTTTTGATTTTTTGACTTTTGATCTTTTGATTTTGATCTTTTTTCATTTTTTATTTTTTTATTTAGGTGGAGTTACTGCCGATTCTAGGCAATGCACCTTTCTCGGGATGGAGGATATTGACGGAGTTCGCCAAGGGGATTCTCTCAAAGAGTAGGGGTCAACCCTGCAGGCCCTAGACATCTTTATTATGCTGGCGACTGATTGACAGGCAACATGGTTAATCTCTCGATAAGATTCTTCCAGAAATCCTCAAAGGATGGAAGCTCAACTGATTGGCAAGATGGCTTCGTTAATTCATATACCAAAGAATAGGGTGGCCCATTGGGGTGGATGGATGTATGGTATGCCCAAAGAGCAGGATGAATATGGAGGTGCCAATCTCGTCCAGTGTTATTGACAACCTTTTTGAGGATGCGGATGAGGGTCTTGTTGGTTGCTTCTGCCTGACCATTACCCTGGGGGTAATAAGGCATTGACCAACAGTGCTAGATATGGAAGGTGTCGCAAAGGTTTTTCATGGCCTGGTTTTTAAAAGGTTTTCCGTTATCAGAAAGAATGGTGGACGGGATACCATATCTGCAGAGAATATGGTAGAGGATGAATTTGGAAATCTGAGTACCGGTGATCTATGAAAGGGGCATTGCTTCCACCCACTTGGTGAAGTATTCAGTTGTGGTAATGATGAATGTATGGTCATCGGATGATGGTGGGTAAATCTTGCCAATCAAGTCAAAACCCCATTGAGAAAAGGGCCACAGTGCTAGTAGGGGCTGAAGATCTTATGCTAGAGCGTGAATCAAATCTGCATGTTGTTGGCATGAAAGACATTTCTTCACAAATTTGCAAGCATCGTGTTCCAATGTAGGCCAATAATATCCAACTCGTAGGATTCTTTTGGCCAGAGCCATACCATTTGAGTGAGCTCCACAAATACCACCATGTACTTCCGTTAGTACCTTGCGAGCCTCAGTCTCATTTAGACATCTAAGGAGGATTCCATCGTACCCGCGATGATAGAGCGTATCACCTACAATGATGTATCAGGAAGAACGATGGATAAAGGATTTGCATTGGTTGCGTGTAAGTTCTGGGGGTATGATATTATCATGGAGATAAGTGTATATGTCTTGGTACCACGGGGAGGCGGGACCTACAATATCGCACACCATATCAGTCTTAGGAACATCATATGCAGGGATTAAAAGTTGTTCAACAAGAAACTCACATTCTGTTCGATCTTTAGGCATGTCAATCAGGGAGCCAATAGTGGCCATTGCATCTGCTGGTTTATTTTGTACCCGAGGGATTTGGTCAAACTATATGAAGGTGAAATATTTCTTGAAATCATCCACCATGCGTTTATAGGGTAACAGTTTATCATCTTTCATGAAGAATTCATCATTAACTTGTCTAATGACTAGCAAAGAATCACCAAAGACTTTCAAATGGGTTATGTGCCACTGCTTTGCAATTCTGAGGCCGGTGAGGAGGGCTTCGTACTCTGCCATATTGTTGGTACATGGGAATGCTATCCTGAATGATTTTGGGATGTAGTCACCTTGAGGGGTAACTAATAAAATTCTTGCTCCAGATCCACTATGAGTGTATGAGCCATCGGAATATAACGTCCAAGCTAGTGCTTCTGTAACTGTGTAGATCTCTTCATTTGGGAATTCAGTGTCTAACGGATAGGCATCTACTAATGGTGCCTCAGCCAATTGATCAGCTATTACCTGTCCTTTTATGGCTTTTCGCTCTACATACTCTATGTCAAATTCACTTATAAGCATGACCCATTTGGCCATGCGGCCAGTCAGAGTGGTTCTAGATAACAGATACTTCAGGGGATCAATTTTGGCGATTAATTTGATTGGATGGCTAACCATGTAATGATGGAGTTTCTGTGTGCTGAAAACTAGCGCAAGGAAAGCTTTCTCCATGGGGGAGTAATTTAACTCATAGCCAACTAGTGTTCGACTGATGTAGTAGATTTCCCTCTCTTTGAATGACTCATCATGTTGTGCCAATAATGCCCCTAGTGCGACTGAAGTAGCCGAGATATAAAGCAGGAGGGGTTTTCCTGGAATAGGCGGCATCAAAATTGGTGGATGAGCTAAGTATTCTTTAATTTTATCGAAACCCATCTGACACTACGGGGTCCATCGGAAGGTGGAATCTTTCTTCAAAAGATGGGTAAATGGCTAACATTTATCTGCTAGCTGGGCTATGAACCGACGGATGGACTGCATCTTCCCCTAGAGGCTTCTTAACTGCTTTAGATTGCGTGGAGGTGGCATGTCCAAAATAGCCTTTACCTTGGCGGGATCAACTTCTATACCCCTTCGGGAGACTATAAAACCCAATAATTTTCCTGATGTGACCCCAAAGACGCATTTTTTTGGATTTAGCCGCAACTTGTAATGTTCTAGCCATTCAAAGATCTGCTTCAAGACAGTAGGATGTTTTGCTCGTGTTTTTGATTTTCCTAGCAAGTCATCAACATAATCCTCCATGATGATATGGATGAGGTCATGGAAGATGACCATCATTGCTCTCTAATATGTTGCCCCTGCATTTTTGAGACCAAAGGGCATAACATTGTAACAGAAAGTGCCCCACGGTGTTGTGAAGGCGGTCTTGTGTTGATCCTCAGGTGTGATTTGAATCTGATTATAACCAGAGAAGCCATCCATAAGGGAGAGCATCTCATGTCATGTTGTGAGGTCAACTAACATGTCAATGTTAGGCAGAGGGAAGTCGTCTTTTGGGCAGGCCTTGTTAAGGTCCCTGAAATCTATGTAGACCTGAATGTCTCCATTTGGTTTGGCAACTGGTACTATATTGGAGATCCACTCAGAGTAATCAATTAGCCGAATAAAACCTGCCTCTAGTAACTTTTCCAATTCCTTTTTGACTAGCAATGCGACCTGCGGATGCATCTTGCAGAGTTTTTGTTTGACAGGCTTGGCATCTGGGCGAATGTCTAGATGATGAACTACTAAGGCATGGTCTAAACCTGGCATGTATGAATATGACCAAGCAAAGTTGATGATTCCTTCTCGGAGTAGCTGCGTGATGACTGGATACTCCTGTTCTGAGAGTGACTTAGCCACATAGGTGATTTTAGGATTTTCGGCAGTACCCAGATTAACTTCTTGAGTCTCTTCGATTAGAATGGATGATCGGGCAGATAATTGAGTTCCTACGAGGGGAAGATGAACATCTCCATCGTCTAGCGCCTCTTCGAGGTTTTTGCCATCGGATGCGTCCTTTATTTTTACTTTTTCAAGGTCAGGAAGCGCCTCAAGGAGGTTTTCACTAGATGACCATTTTTTACTTTTCTTATTTTTATTTTTGTGACTGGAGTGTTCATCCTCTCCCAATCCCATAAGGTTGACATATGTATCTGCAGACATATTGATAGGTGTGGTATTACATAGGTCCCAATCATTAAGCTCAGGGTGACAAAGAGATAGGCTAATGGTGCAGATGGATAGGCATTCGAACATGGATGATAAGTCAGTGTGATCGACGTCATCGTACGCACATATGATGGATTCCTCCTCAGGTATGTCTTCCAATGAGCCATCGTCCATGGCAATACTATTGGAAGTATTAGATGATGTTACAGGGCTTTTCTGTTTCTTGTCATACCCAATGCCTATGTTTCTTGATAACTTTGGTGTATCAATAGGTTGCAACCGCCCTTGTTCTTCTTTACCTAGGCCTCTGCCTTGGTAGTTATGTTTTTGCACTAACTTTGTTGGCTAGGGGTACTTTTCCTAAAAATATTCCTACAGAGGAGTTTCTGGCTAGGGTTCTTCTCGGTAGACCCATTGGCTTATGTCCTCTTCCGGTGCATCTATCTTGACACTTGGGGATCTGAAAGTGGTGGTAGGGATATTTTTACCACTGAAGGTGATAGTCTTGTCTTCCTTTTATGCAGCATGCGAAGGTTGACGATACTCGTGTGGTGACGGTGGCATGGTGGCTACATTGAGAGCCATATGCATTTCGTATTCACCACACCCTTTGTCAATGATCTGGACTTTGGTGACCATAGGATATGTGGTGGAGGATGAAGCGGTTATCGCAGTGGATGGTGGATTAGCGGATGATGAGTGGGATGCCCCCCATTTCAACCCCAGGACAATAATGTAAATTGGGAAATGACGCTTCTAAAGTGTGACAATATTCAAATGGTTGGGGGTTGGCATAGATGGTGATTTCTTGTCCATTGATGGGGAATTTTAGACACTGATGGTATGTGGAGGGGACTGCTTGCATAGCATGGAGCCATGGGCGGCCCAAGAGGAGATTATATGGTAATTCCAAATCAAGGACATGATAGGTAGTATACTGAAGTACCAGTCCCACTTGGATAGGAAGACTGATAATCCCCTCTGAATTTCTTTCTGCATTGTCATAGGCTTTGATTTGATGATCTGGTTACTTAAGTCCGCTTGAGTATACCCCACCTATTTTATGAATTTCAAAGTACATAAATTGAGGGCAGATCCATTATCTACCAAGACCCTTTTTATTTTATGGCGAGCAACCACGACTTCAATATGTAAGGGGCGATTATGATTGACATCGATGTTTGGCATATCATTTTGGCTGAAGTGCAGGTGATGAGACAAAGCCAAGTGTCCCACAAAAGCTTGGAATTGTGTGGGGTTGATGTCATTTGGCACATGGCTTTCCTGCAAGGCTCTATTGAGGATTTCTTGATGTACCGGGGAAGACTTAAGCAAATCCAAAATGGATATATGAGCAGGGGTCTTTCTTAAGTGATCAAGGATGTTGTACTGAGAGCTTACAGGATTTGATTAGGCGGGTGTGGAGGCTACAAGGACAGTGATGCGGGCTCGTCGTGTAGTAACAACACATTGAGGGTCTTTACCTTTAACATGTATCATGGATACACGGGGTTCCACCTGCTTAATATAATGAATAACACCTTCATAATTGAAGGGCACATTCTTGTAACTCACATTATTTATGCTGTTTCCTTGGGGATTATTGTTAGATGTGCTTGGGCCTTGATTATGGTTCAGAAAGGCATTTTGATATATTTGTAATTGAGCATTGGATGACAAAGCTTGACTAGGGTCAACCTTGATATCACCTCAATCAATGAGGTCTTGAACGTAGTTTTTCAGACCCTGACACTTATTCAAAGAGTTTTCCTTGATTTTATGGAACTCACAATACTCATTTTCCTTAAACCATGCTAGCTTGGGTTTGGACTCGTCAAGTGGCTTGGTGATAGGGTATGCGATGGAGTAATTGATTTGTAACAACTTATTAAAAACAACACTTAGAGGTTCTCCTAATTGGGCATATTGACGTTTGGTGTTCCCCTGATTGTTTTGGTTTGACTGTTGCGGAGGACAAGGTGCCCCCTGTGGTACAGATATGGCGTTGGGTATAGATTGTTGTTGTTTTTGGGATGCATTAGCCACTTGGACATGTTTAGTGTCTATCACACCATCATTCACTGCATTCTTGTTCTTGTTCCAGAATTGTGGTTTATCTCCAAATGACCTCTCTTTATCATGATTGTGTATTTTGATGTGTCCTTTGGCAATAAGGGCCCGTTCTAGGATGGGTCCCTTTTCTACTATCTTCGCGAAGGTGGTGACACAATGTAACCTAAAATTATGGGCCATGTCAGGATGAGAGTTTTCCACGAAAAGAGTGACCATGTCTTTTTCTTTCAGAGGGGTCTTCATTCGACTTGCTAATGCACGCCATCGTTGTAGGTAGCTAGTAAAGGTTTCTCCATCACGTTGTTTCTCTTTGAGGAGATATAAGGTGTCTGTATCCTTCTCCAAATTGAAAGAGAAGTAGGATACAAAATTTTCTAATAGGTCTGCAAAAGTTTTTATGGACCCTTTTTCGAAAGTCATAAACCAGTCTAAGGCGTGGCTTGCTAGGCTTCATGGGAACAAGCACAAGAGATAGTTGTTATTGTACATGACTTCTTGACACTGGGAATAAAACTCCTGCAAGT